>JAGKTI010003484.1:44410-57242 GCA_018397915.1 Birgus latro
TATATATATATATATATATATTTAAATATCCATATATTGAAGAATGCCTCTTCTAAATTTAAAGAAAATGTTGACAAATAAATAGAATAACTCTTCACACCATATAATATACACCCATATCAACTGAATAATGCTGCACTTGTCTTCAAGTTCCTATCAATTACAGCTACTCAGCTCAGTAACAATCCAAATAAGTACCGGTAATTGCACAGTCAAGCCCTGGTATGCAATGGGGGTTTTATCAAGTGCAAACTGCATACTGAGAAATCACATACTTTTTTTTTTTTAATTGAAGATGAACAAAGGAAGGAAAATGCAACTGAATAAAAACATAATCCTTACACCAGACTACAGGTATCTTCCCTTCATTAAAAAATAATCTGTAACAGTTGGACTTGAACAGCCGTAGGCTGAAGTCTTGAGGGAAACCACTCTGGGGAAACGAGTTCCAAAGAAATGCTATTCGGGGAATAAAAGAATTCCAACTGGCAGGAGTTCTGCAATATGGCAGTGTGACTGTCCAAGCATGAGCACTACCAGATGCCCGTGCGGCGTGGGGGAAGGCGTGGAGAGGTAGCACAATGGATGTAACTTCATATGAACATTTGCCATAAAAGTATCTGTAAAATAATGCATGGGAGACAACATTCCTTCTTACCTGTACAGGATGTAGATCATTTGCAACAGCAGGGTTAGTGATAATTCTTATAGTTTTGTTCTGAATTTTGTCCACTTGTTTTAGTGCAACCTCTTCACATCCACTCTGCAGGGGTGACTACTATTCCAGCTGAGAGTGCATATGACTCTTGCAAATTATTGTTAACTGCCCATTAGTGAAGAAGTTATGGATTCTGTACAATAATCAAAGTTTCTCTGAAGCGGTTTTAGCAAGTGATCTAACATGATAGGTCCAGTTGAGGGCACTGCTAAATGAAACATCAAGAATTTCAGTACTTTTAGAGACAGGAATATTAGTAGCATTGATGGTAATACAGGAATCAGGCAATAACTGTCCATTAGTAAATTGTATATACAATATTTGGTTTTCCTAGTGTTAAATGAGACAATGTTACTTTGTCCCCAAGGGTTCACTGGGGATAGGGAGGGGGTCAAGAGCCATGTAACTTAAGATCTTCAAAAACATTTCTCCCACCCATCTGAAGTATGTCCTTGGACAGTTTGAGTCATCACCAAGGGTCACCCTCCCACTTGACTGGGGAAGGGCAATGCAGTGTTTTCCAAGCCACAAGTTTTAGTATTTCAGACAAAAAAAAAGTTATCTTTTCATTTAATATTTCACACTGTACTATTCGTCATTTATTTGCGCTATTATTTTGTGACAGCAGTGGTGTTTTGATGCACATATAAACTCTGGGCAGCCATCTTGGCACAAACACATGACTGTCCTGTCGTGTGGGTAGTACACGTCTCCATGGGATCATTGTTCTCAGCCACCAAAAAAATCATTTAAGCAATTTTCGCTTAGTTAATCCGAATCTGAATGTAAGTATTCATCAACCGTTCTATTGATGGATTGCATACTCAACCACCACACACCAGGGCGTGACTGTACTTGTTTTAAAAGGATTTCACAAAATACTTTTGCTATAGCACATAGCACTTTAAACTGACAATGGTATATTACCTGAACAGTTGTTCTGACACACAACTGTATCGGCAGAAAGAAATGGTAGATCCAAAAGATCTGAAGATGCTGAATGAAAGTGGTGACGCAGCACAGATACAACTTCAGTTCCCCTCACGACTTCATCTCCAGCATACACCAGGAAAGTAACACTCACATGACCTAATGCAAACAACAAAAAGTTTAATCTTAAATCCCTCCTCAACACCCAAAAATGATTTAGAGTTCACATTTAATTGCTGTGTTTGGTATTCATTAATTTTACTTAATGAAATGAGCTATTAAATTTCAGGCCTGTTGATCAGTGGGGTTGGAATAAACACATGACCCCAACAGAAAATTCCACTTGTTATGACACAATTTTGATTTAAGATTACAGGTACAGTATAAAAGTTTTTCACTCTCTACTCTCTCCTTTTAGTCACCCCAAGGAAGAGACTACTTAGCCACTTATGATACAGTGCTGGTATTAAAAGTAGTAACTGGAGCTCTCCTTCTGAAGGGTGCACTGCTACTTAAAATGTAGTGTACCCTCTCTTCAGCTCTCAAAATATGATGCCTCATGAGGCATGTTTTTTTTTTTTTTTTTTTCTTACTGTCAGTGTCTCATTTCCTCTTGACTGAGGTCAGGCTATGGGCCTTATGTATTCCCCAGACATTGCCAGATTTTTTCATGGTGTGGTTACTAAATTCCCCTATTTATTTGTGTTCATATTTCTTTGCCCTCAATTTTGCTCTCTCTCCCTAAAAACTATGTTGCCCACAATCATGTCCACTGCTTCTCCAGATATCAGCATCCTCCCAGTTCCTGCATTACTTGACCCATATGATGAACCCCTGTGCAAACCTTCATATCCCTGTGTTGGTGCACCATCATGGCCATTAAAATCCCCTCCCAAAACTACAGTCTTACCCTCCATACCTCTAACCACACATCACCACAGAATATGTCTTTTTCTTCATCATCCAAGGCATTCAGCAAACATATGCCAATATTATAATTACCAGTTTACCAAACTAACTTCAAGATTATAATACAGGTTTATAATATATCTCGTCCATTTCTTATGAATAAGTACACCCACTCCATCATATCTGTCTGTACTTCCTTCCAAAATAACATATACCTACAATCCTTTTAACAATCATCCTTGTCGAGACTCTTCTATACCTGACTTTCTGTATGCAACAGATGTCCACCTACCTCCTGTTCAAGGTCCTCACCACCTCCTTCCTCCCCCTCTATGTCCCATACTACAGTACAGTACTTACATTTCAGGATGCCACTTTGAACCCTTCAAGTGATTTAGTTCCTTCAGGCTTGCTGTTTACACTATGCTTGGTTTTTGTCATAGCTGGGTAAGTGAAAGAGGGAGATGGATCACAGACCCTGCCCACCCAGCCCTGAGCCCAGACACAGGAAGAGGAACACACAGTCCACCAACTATGGCCAATGGATGCGTCAGTGGCATCAGGGCACCCCACCAGGGCAACTACAAGAACGTACACGCGCTTTGGCACAGTGACTGTCCCGTCAGTATGCACCCAATGATAGGGCAGCCTCCTAGAGTGTTACTCCCAGGTTTGAGCAGATCACTATATATGCAATACATATGGAAAATTACTGGTCTACATGGTATGAGGGCTTGGCTAACCTGAGTGTGGAACTCCTCTTAGGGCAATGAGATGCGTAGTGGCAGCACTCTGAGCAGTATGCAGAAGGAGCTCAAGCTTCTGAAGAAGTGTTGTCAGCTGGGAGTAACTTAGGCTGCTGATGTCCCCTCCAACAACTACTTCCACTTCATCTAAGTGATACCGTCCTTAAAAGAACAAGGAATATGCCAGTCTGTAAACATCCATTGTGAACATAAGGGGTCACCTGGATGCTTGTAGTCTTCGTGAATGTAAAGAATACAGGCTGTCCACAGCTTACGAAAATAATTGGTTCTTAAAGGCCTTTCGTAAGTCATTTTTTCCGAAAGTCCATCTCTCTTTCTTATACACCCTCTCTCTCTCTCTCTTTCTTCTCTCCAACCCAACCCTAATCCCATAATTACTATGGATAAAAAGTGTTTTCTCTCTACCCCATCACCTTTCTACACCATACTTCTGTGCTATCCTCTCTTTCTCTCTCTCTCTTTCTCCTCTCCAACCCAACCGTAATACCATAATTACTAAGGATAAAAAGTTCTTTTCCTCAACCCCATCACCTTTCTACACCATACTTCTGTGCTATCCTCTCTCTCTCTCTTTCTCTTTCTCCTTTCCAACCCAATCCTAATCCCATAATTACTAAGGATAAAAAGTTCTTTCCCTCTACCCCATCGCCTTTCTACATCATACTTCTGTGCTATCGTCTCTCTCTCCTCTCTAACCCAACCCTAATCCCATAATTACTGAGGACACAAAGTTCTTTCACTCTATCCCACTGCCTTTCTACACCATACCTACTTCCATGCTATCCTCTCTCCTCTCCAATCCAACCCTAATTCCATAATTACTGAGGACACAAGGTTCTGTACCTCTACCCCACTGCCTTTCTAATCCATACCTACTTCTATGCTATCCTCTCTCTCTCTCTCTCTTTCTCTCTCCACCCAGATTAAAGCCCATTATTGTCTCTGATCCTCCACTTCTCCCCTACCCTTCCTTGAACTGCCACCTCACCTCCTTGTCAGTGTCTTCACAGGACCCCATCCTTCTTTGCACACACACACACAAACACAGACAATTTTTTCGTATCTGTAGATTTTTCATGTCGATCTTTCGTAAGTAGGGGTCTGACTGTACTGGGAATCAATATAGTGGAGTAAAACACATGTAGTAAGTTTAATACAAAGCAACCGTAGATGTCAGATATCAAATGATAAATGCAGGTAGAAGTAGTACAGGTGTGCAATATGGATGAGAATGGCCAGAGAAAACACTGTACTGTACAGTAAAAGTCCTGTAATCCGAACTGCAGTGGACCGAGGATCTTTCAGACTATTAGTTTCTTCGGACTGCTGGGAGGGACCTTTGAAAACATTAGAAATATGAACATGATCATTAAATAAACACTTAAAATGATATGGGTTATTGTTTAATTCACTGGAAGTGCATAGAAGTGTAGATGAATAGTTGCAGACACGTACATCCAAGTGCAAGGGCAAGTACAAGCCAAATATATCCTTACAAAAAGACCAGAAAAATTCGAAAATTTTCACTCTGTATAATTCGGAATATTGGGACATTCAGATTACTGGTGCTCAAATAGGAGGACTTTTACTGTAATTAAGTTACCATTTTTCAAGGGTGTGAGTACCAATAATAATGTAATTTACCAACTCACCATACATGCTTATATTGTAATGTGTAATACATGTTAAAGCATAACTACTGTATATGGTCAGCAGTCCTTTTCCGTAATCACTAAAATTTCTTTCATGCAGGCACATGTGGAGCTTGTGGGGCAGCTAGAGGGTGAATGTTAGTCGGTTTGTAGAAAGTAACATGATTCTCTTACATACAGTTTTGTACTGTGATAAGTGTTTAATGAGTGTTATGTGATTCCTGCTGCAAGTACAGTATTATGTTGCTATAGGTGTGCAATGAGTACCAGTATTTACACTAAGGCCTGTCACTCACTCACAGTCAATCACTACATCCTTTCTTCTACACTTTCATATTCCTGATATTTTTCTCACACTCCCTCACTCTTATATCATACATCTGTTTATGGCAGCTTTCATTGTCACTGCAAAATGAAAATCTACACTCCTGCTGTTATCACGTATTTTTTGGACAAAAAACCTCGCTATCACACACCTAAGCTGGTTTCTGGCAACAATGATGGTGTAGTACAGGCATACCCTAGTAATTGATGAATAAAAAAATAACAATTTGCTCTTCTGACATTACAGAATTGGGAAAATACCATGGAAAACCGTTGTGTATTGCTCTACTGACGATATGACCAGCAGCAACTTGAAATACCTGTGGTTCAGTTCATGTATTTTTCAAAATTGCAAAGTAAAACACTACATTTCTCCTTATACAAAGGATCAGCATGCAAAGGTTCCCATTTCTGCATCATCACCATTAATCTTAAGAATTAAGAAAAAATCCAGGTGGCCCCACATTTATGCAGAAATTTCATTTCACTCGTGCCTCCACAACTGATGAGAGAGAGAGAGAGAGAGAGAGAGAGAGAGAGAGAGAGAGAGAGAGAGAGAGAGAGAGAGAGAGAGAGAGAGAGAGAGAGAGAGAGAGAGAGAAACTCCTCTAGTTCTTACGGATGGCACAAAAGATCAAGTTTCACCTGTGTGCACTTATGTAAACACTGTCTCAGCCACAACTAACAAGAGTTGAGGGATGCAAGTTTCTTGTATTTGCCCTTTTATTGAATTTCCTCCATATCCCCACTTTCTATTCTCTTTTATAACCTATGGATGTGGCAAGAGAAGGAACAAGAGAAAGTGAGAGAAATAACAGGAAAAAAGGAAAGGAAAAGGAAAGGTGAAAAGAGGAAGCAAAACAGGAAAAATGAAAAAAAAAAAAAAAAGTCTGGAGAGGGAGCGAAGAGAGACAATGATGTGGTCTGTTACAGTGACGCCTTTCTCATTTATTTATGCCTTTGAACATCTTCATTGTCACTGCCTTCTGTCTCCTTTACTTTTAGACAGTTGTCTGTGTCCTTAGGATAGTTGGGGTCACACAGAGGTCAGTAGTATGCAAATGAGAGTAAGGATTGTTGGGTAGTTAATGAACCATTTTGTTTGTTTTAAAGGCTCCAACATGCTTGCATGCGTCAGCTTTGGTCACCTAATGGCGGCTCCCCATGCTGCTCGATCTCTGGCAGCTTCCCTATTCAGTCCCTTATCTCTGGGGTCACATTCAATTACCACATACCGGGTCTTTTTCTTTCTACCTCTCACAACCCTACCCCTAACATTAACACTTATCACTTTCTGCACTAAATTATCATTCCCCATCCTCCACACATGTCAAAACCATCTCAATCTACCTCTCCTCATCACAGCACCAATGCACTCCAGTCCCATCCTACCTCTCAACTCCTCCACTGTAAACCTTGGCCCCCCAGGCTTCACACTCAGGGATGCACTACACATCCACCTAATCATTGTCATTTCTGTAAATCTGAGCCTGCGAATATCCTCTTCCTCTACTGCCCAGGTCTCACTACAACACAGCATTACAATCATAACACATGCCGAAAACAAAGATCCCTTAGCATGGAAGGAGAGCCCTCTCAATGTCAGGAGAGGCAACAGCTCTTTGAACTTCTCCCAAATACCCCTCGCTCTAGCCACAAAGCTAGATCCAGCCCCACCTCCAGCACATAACAAGTCTCCCAAATAAAAAAACTCTCCCACACACTCGAAAGACTCCCAGCAAGATCAATTCTTTCATGCCTGACAATTTCCACATGCTCTCCCTGACACGCCACAGACATGAAATCAGCATTTTCTCGCAGTCTACCTCTAATACCACCACATCTCTCGTGTACCCACTTATCACAAACACTGCAAAAGATGGAATTACTTCCCACGCCCTTGTGGCAAATCACACATGGCCATTCTCCCTCTTCTTTTACAGTATTGCCACCAGCCCAATATACCATCACTTTTGTTAATCAACACAAAATCATCAAATACAACATCTACCATGGGAGTCCATTTCTGAAGTCACGTGAGAGCTTCAAGTACTATACCGTGATAAACAACAAGGAGTTCAAGACTGACTCATGATGCACACCAATATTCACAGAAAACTCATCACTCAAATCTCCATTCACCCTTACCTGCGTGTCAACACCCACATACATAGCCATAACCACCCTAACCAACCACTCCTTGATCCCAAGCTTTCTCACTGCCCACTTCATAACCTCTCTAGGGACTCTGTCAAAGGCCTTCTCCTAAATCAACAAAAACAAGGTACAGATCCCTTTTCTTTCCTATGTATTTTTCCTGAAGCTGTTGAACAATGAATAAGGCATCAGTAGTCCCTTTGCCTGGCATAAACCCAAACTACATCTCATCAATATTCACTCTCTCTAATCGTACCTTCTACAACTCTCTCCATAACCTTCATTATCTGGTCCAAAAGCTTTATGCCTCTTTGATTTCCTCCCTCCAGGGCATCACCCTTTCCCTTGTACATATCTACAATTACACTCTTCAGCCAATCATCTGGGACAACACTCATATACAGTATAATCGCATTTACCAAGTCAGTGACTAACCCCACTCCTATATCTCCTGAGACTTTCAACACTTCAACCCTGACACACCTGCTACCTTCCCCATCTGCATCCTGCCTATTGCCCTGATCACAGTAGCAGGGACAATCAAAGGCCATGGGCCAAACAATGGATCTGCTGACTCCAAACCCTTTCCCAGTCAAACTTCTCATTCATCAACTGGTTGCAATGCTCTCTCCGGCATCTTTAATATCCCCAATGTTCACCACTACCTTTCATTCATCATTCTTCACACACTGCTCACCTATGATATCCCTGTTTTCCCTCTTCATCTGATCTGACACCTTAAATGATATTCTTCCTTTCTATACTATTTAGGTTATCAAATAAAAGCCTCTAAGACTCAGACTTTGCCCTGTAAACCTCTTTCCTAGCCCTATGCTTGGCAGCAAAGTAAGGTATTCCTCTATGTTACCATCCTTTTCCCATTCCTGGAAAAGCCTTTTCTCCTAAACTGCTGTTTCTATGTGCTCATCCCACCACCAAGTTACATTATCTCTTGGTGAGCCCCTTGCCCTTCCACACAATGAATCAGTAACTCTCAGGAGGTTGTTCTTGAGAGCTCTGTACTGTTCATTAACACTTCTGCAAATGTCTCCCTGTTCAGCCACCACTCTACTCATCTCATTATAGAATGTATCCCTTACTGCTTGTTTTTTCAACATCCATATTTTCCTCCTAGGTGTACAGGTCCTCTTTTTTATCACCCACTCCTTAGGCACCCTGTCACATATCAATAACTTGTGTTGCTGCACACACTCCTTGCTCCCTATAACCTTAAGACCCCTCACTAACCTCTTATCAGCCCTCCTGACCAGGAAATAATCTATCTGGCTACTATTTCCCCCAGACTTGTATGAAATGAACCTACTCCTAAAATGTGTTGCAAAGAATCATGTTCATTGCCTTCTCAAACTCATTTCTTGTACCAAATGCATATCCCCCATGAGATGCTTCACCTAATGACCGTTTTAAGTCCCCTCCCAAAAGTACAATCTCATTATCCCCCATACCGCTTACTACACTTATTAAGTAATCCCAGAAACTATTCTTCTCTACCTCATCTAAGCCTGCCTGTGCAGCAAATGCTGATATAAATTAAAACATTACCCCACCGAACAAAATTTTCACCACTGCAGTATTATCCTTTCACGGACTCTCATTGCACTATTGACATACTCCACTCATTTCTCCTTAACCAACATGCTCACACCACCATATCCATCTGCCCTACCCTGCCAAAATAACTTGTAATGACAATCCCTCCTGTCAATCATTCTGGCTGATTCCCACCATGTCTGACTTCTTGCACACATCCAACATCCACCTACCTCATACTCAGTGCCTCAACTACCTCCCCTGCTCCACCCTTCAAACTTTCCACATTCCATGACACCATTTTGATCCCTTGGGTGATTTAGTTTCCTCAGGCTTACTTTGATTCCCTTTCTTTTTTGCCAGAATCGGTAAAAATAACTGGGAGAGTCAGACCACAGGCCCCAACTACCTGCACAGTCCCAGGTCCAAGCATGGGATCTGGGACCCATAGTCCACCAGCTGTGACCAGTGACTGTGGCAGTAGCCTCAGGGCTCCCGAACAAGAGAGTTAAGGGGACACCCTCCAAGCACGCTTTGGCATTGTAGCTGTCCCGTCATTATATGCCCACTGACAGGACAGCCACCTGAGGCACAACTCCCAAGTTCGGGACCCTCTCTATTGGGGGCAAGCAGCAGTCCGGTAACCGAAATACCCCGTACCCTCTAGCACAGGTTCGAGCCCCATCCCATCCTGGCCCCCAGATTTTTGCTGACAGAGCCCTTGTCATGCCTCCCCTCAATAGGTCTGCCAGTAGGTAACGGAGGCAAAGTTTTCTGGCCAAATGCCCCTGCTGGCATCAACCTCTGTAACATAATGGGGTAGGTTGTGTGGTATGTAAAGCACATGGAGGGTAGTGCATGAGATAGTTAAAAGAAGTGTTTGGGAGAGAATGCTGGTCTACTTTCCACATTAGTGTCACACTGAAAAGGTCAGCAAAGGAGGATGGTCAGATACTCTGGTGGCTAGTGAAACGGGAGCTCCAGCTCTCCCACTAGCATTCCCATTCCCCTTTGGAGTACCACCCTGATGCTACAACCTACTCCCTACTGGATTTCATTTTTAAAATGGAAAAATGTAACCCCATGTACACAGGACTGGTTTGCACAGTACAGTAGTTTAACAAATGACTGCATAAACTGCTGGTATATATAAATTCCCTTGTCATTATTGTATGGACAGAACCTGATGGATGGAAGCACAGCACTTTTAGGATAAATACAATGCTTGTGACTCTTATTATATTTAATTTTTTGTGTGTCATTTTTAATTCTGTTTGTTTTATTATTATTAATAATATACATAGAGTGAACCCTCAATATAACGAAGGAGTAGACTGTAGCACCAGTCGAACAGGGCAGTACTCCCAAGGTGGATGGAAAGCTGATGACAGGGAGAGCTGGAGCTCCCGTTTCATCAGCCCTCGGGACTAGTTCCCGACCATCCGCGTTTATTGAACTTTTTCAGTGTTTCAGTTACACAGAGAGTAGGCCAGCATGCTCTCCAGCACAAGTTTCTCTAACTGGCTTGATTGGTAGAGAGGTGGCTTGCAGTCCCGACGGACCCAGGTTCGAATCCTCACTGGGGCAGGGAACAGTTTAAAGATTTGAATTTCATTCAATGAGGCTTTACTGATCTACCAGAAGACCCGCCGACATGTCGTAAAAATACTCCCGCTAATACCAACACACCAGTCCTGTATGAGACAGCCCTAGCATGTATTCAATATGGACGGTGGGTGTTAGCGCCGAAGTGGTGACATGTAGAGGTGTATGGTATGTAGGAGGACTGCTGGGCCTTGATAGCAGGCTGTGAAGCCTCTGCCCAGATTGGACACATAAAAAAAAAAAAAACTACATGCACAGTACACACTACACTACCTTTTCAAAATTTTTAAAAAATGGCGAACTATAACAGTGTCTCGAAGTCCCCAGGAGGGGAGGACCATAAATGCCCCCACCATCCGTCTCTCTCCCGCTGATGACTCATACCCGGAACCAATGTCTGACTCACTTCTTCTTCATTTCTGCAATATTCGCGGCCTTTCTTCTAACTTTCTTTCTGTGGAACACCACCTCTCCTCCTCTAAACCTCACCTTCTTTTCTTAACAGAGACTCAGCTGTCCGAGGCAACCAACAGCAAACCTCTTTTCTGTATCCTCCTACTTTCTCTATACTCATTTCAAAGTCAAAGGTGGCTATTGTGTATATGTACGTAACGACCTTTCTTGCTCTCGTGTTCCTGAACTTGATTCTTCTGAATTCTCTACTCTCTGGCTTAGGCTCTCCTGTCATTCTCTGACTAAATATATCTGTGCTGTTTACTTATCGCCTAATTCTACTGACTATCAAAAATTCTTCGACTATCTTACTTCTACGATGGAACACATTCTATCCATTTCAACTTTCTCTGAAATCTCCATTCTAGGAGATTTCAATGTTCACCACCACCTTTAGATCTCCTCTCCTTTCACTGATCCACCTGGAGAACAAGCCTACACCTTTTCTATCCTTAATGACCTAGAGCAGCTTGTACAGCACCCTATCTGTATCCCAGACCACATTGGAGAGAGCTCCAACATACTTGATCTCTCCTTCTGCTTATACTGTTAATCTTTTTTCGCCGTTGGGCTCCTCCGATCATAATCTCATTATCTTAACCTGTCCTATAGCTCCTGTGCGGCCTGGGGATCCTCCAAAGAAACGTCGTCTGTGGCACTTTGGAGTTGCGGATTGGGAGGCCCTCAAGCAGAACTTCTTTGATTTTCCCTGTAATAATTATTGCTCCCATGGCCGGGAATCATCTGCGTGTGCCTTATGCATTACGGAGGTTATTTTCTCAGGCATGGAAGCATACATTCCTTTCTCATATCCTTTGTCTAATGCAAGAAAGCCTTGGTTTAATCAAGCTTGTTCTAATGCTGTCCGCAACAAGGATAGGGCCTACAAAAGGTGCCTGAGCCAACCCACCCCTGAGTCACATCTTTCTTATGTTTCTGCCCGGAATAGTGCTAAGTCTGTTCTTCGTTCTGCTAAAAATAATTTCATCCGCACTAAATGTTCTCAACTCTCCAACTCGAATTCTTCACGCTCCTTCTGGCACCTTGCCAAAAACCTTTCTAACAACTTTACCTCATCATCCTTCCCACCTCTTTTCTACTCTGATGGCTCTATAGCTGTTTCTCCTACCGATAAAGCAGATCTCTTCGCTCAGACTTTTTCCTCCAGTTCCACCTTAGACGATTCCGGTGCTGTTCCTCTATCACTTCCCCCTTCTGACTTCCTTATGGCTGACATTAAAATTTCTTCAGCTGATGTATTTACAGCCATCACTGGTCTCAATATTAACAAGACATATGGGTCTGATGGGGTCCCTTTTGTTGTCCTGAAGAACTGTGCTTCAGTGCTTACACCCTGCCAAGGTAAACTCTTCTGCCTTTGTCTATCAACTTGTACCTTTCCTTCTTGCTGGAAGTTTGCTCTCATTCAGCCAGTCCCAAAGAAGGGTGACCATTCCCAACCCTCTAACTATCGTCCAATTGCTTTAACATCCTGTGTTTTACAAGTGTTTGAGTCTATTCTTAACAGAAAAATTTTAAAGCATCTTTCCTATCACAACCTCCTTTCTGATCATCAGTATGGGTTCCGTCAGGGACGCTCCACTGGCGATATTCTCACCTACCTTTCGGACTCCTGGTCATCTTCCTTTCGGGACTTTGGTGAAAGCTTTGCCACTGCACTTGACATCTCAAAGGCTTTCAATCGAGTCTGGCATAAATCTTTAATTTTTAAACTGCCCTCTTACGGTTTCTATCCTTCTATCTGT
>JAGKTI010003485.1:0-11032 GCA_018397915.1 Birgus latro
CACACACACACACACACACACACACACACACACACACACACACACACTCTGAAGGAATGCAGGGAACAACTGGCGGATAAAATTCACAGTTTAATTGTGTGTTCTTTGGAAGAGGGGAAAGTGCCTCGGGAATGGAAGAGGGCAAATGTGGTACCGATTTATAAGGGAGGAAACAAGGAAGAACCCCTGAATTTTAGACCAGTGTCCCTGACCAGCATGGGTGCAAAATTGTGCAAAAGAATCCTGAAAGATAGGCAGATAAAATATCTGGAAGAGATGAATGTTTTGACTGAAAGCCAGTTTGGTTTCAGAAGTGGAAGTTCATGTGTTTCCAACTTGTTGAGCTTTTACTCGAGCGATTGGGTGGATTGTGTGTATTTAGATTTGGAGAAGGCCTTCGACAAGGTACCCCATAAGAGACTAATGTGGAAATTAGAGCATATAGGAGGACTGAAGGGTAACCTCCTGGAATGGATGAGAGACTTTTTAAGAGACAGACAAATGAGGACAGTAATAAAGGACAGGACATCTGGATGGAGGGAAGTAACAACTGGTGTCCCAACGTAAATGATACGGTAGATGGAGTAAACCGTTATGCAAGTCTGTTTGCTGATGATGTAAAAATCTTAAGGAAGATAGGGATTGAAGAGGACTGTAAAATGCTGCAGGAGGGTCTGGATAAGATACATGATTGGAGCTGGATGTGGGAAATGAAATTCAATGCAAAAAAAATGTAACGTATTGGAAATGGGTAAAAGTACCAATAGGCCATCACCGAATTATTTGATTGGTAATGAACCAACTACAAAAGCGAAAGAAGAGAAAGATTTAGGAGTGCTGGTCCAGGATAATTTGTCACCGGAAAAACACATTAACCCCTTCGTTACCGACCCCCCCCCGACTCCCGGCCGCTCCCCGCTCCCCCCCTCAAACCGGATTTCCCATTCACTCTGCTTGTTTGTAGGGTAGCGTATTGTTTATCTTTACACTGTTTCCTTTCAGTTTATATTAGTTTTTTTTTTTGTATTGCCAAATACATATTGGCCATAAGATATATTTAACGAAGTGTAGTAGCAGTATTAGTCGTAGTAGTTGTTGTAGTAGTAGTGGTAGTAATAGTAGTAAGATATATAAAAAATATACATACTGAACATAAATAAAATGGTTTGTAATTATTTACCTTGTCATAGTGTAGGCTTTAGGTGAGCTATGTAGTAGATAAATCCGAGGCAGATGAGGTATGTAGTAAGTAGACCTGAGGTAAGTGAGATAGGTGAGGCAGGAGAGGTAGGTGAGGCAGGGGAGGTAGGAGAGTAGGGTGGCGCACTCCAAGGCTGGCGCACCTGGTGCACTCCGAGGCAGGTGCACTGAAGCAGATGAGTGAATCACTGGGCATGCCAGACCTGGAAGTGTTCGGGGGAACACAAACCAGGCTGCTGAGGGCAGGCAGGGCAATGTTTTCTGCTCAGCTTTGTCTTCCCCTCTCTGTGACATCCTGCAGTGCTTCTGAGGTCGCTTGTTTTTCTCAGTGGCAGGTATGGTCAACAGTCCATGGCACTGAGAAGCCCCTGCAGCCCCACCTCCCTGCCTTTTCTTCTTCTTGGGGGGTTTCTCTTCTTTGACCAGACATAAGGCAGCATATCCCATCGAGCACTGGAGGAGGAGTTCGTGGGTCACCAGCTTGACGAAGTCCCCAAATTCAATCCACTTCATGTCAGGGTGCAGATTCATGTAGATTGTTCAGGCGTTTGACAGCATACGTGAAATCATATGATTTACGAGTGGGATCAATGGGCTCCAACAGCTGGTCCACCAAATCTACAGACCCCATCTGCTTGTTGTACTTCTGGATTGGCGCTGTTTTTTTTATTTATTCCTTCCTGCCTCCCTTCAGGTAATGTGTTCTCTCCACAAACCCTGCCTTGTACTTGGTGGTGATTACATTGACATATTTTGTGTCTCTAAACTTCACCAGAAGGGTGTTGTCGTTCCTTGAGAATAGTGCTTGGCCTTTTTGCAGTGCTTCATTTCTCACAATTTGGGGGACTCTTCTAGTTGCACGTATAGTGCCTGTCATTAGTGTAACTCTCTCTAGTAAGTATTGGGCAAGGTGCAAGGAAGAGTACCAGTTATCTAGCACCACATGCCTTCTCTTCTTCAGGAGGTCGCCCATGAGGAAAACTGGTACTCGCTCAGACTTTCCCAAGGCAGACAGGTCTGGATCCTCCAACATCAGGTCATACAGGCGCAGTGTATATAAGCAAAAATTCCATGTGTATCCTCTGGCACTGGGGGAACTAGGGCATAGTGCAAAGAGTTTAGTCCAAACCGCTTCCTCTTGGTTTTGATATATTGCCTGAAGTGTAGCCTGCCTTTGTAGAGGATGAGGGATTCGTCCACAGCAAAATTCTCCCCGGCAGAAAAGTACAGCATGCATTTTTCCTGCAGCATAGTAAGAAAGGTGGATATTCTTGTAATAGGCTTCTTGACATCTGCATCGTCAGAGTGTGAGTATCGGATAAAACGCTGAATTTGTGAAAACCTATTCCTGCTCATTATTGCTGAGGTAAACACAGGTGGGCCTTGGCAGAGTAATGAGGTGCTCCAGTATGAGATTTTTGGTAATTTGTTGAGTCCCATCAATAGTTGCAAACAGATGAATACATTCATCTCATCCTCGTGAACATCTTTCCACCTCTTCCCCATAAATTTGTTAGGCTTGATGTTAGGGTTCTCCCTGAAGAATTTGTGTGCCCGCTCATTCGTCCACAAACACAGGGATTGGACTAGATCACTGGATAGAAACAGCTGAAAACAGCCCAAGGCACTCATTGCATGTGATTGATGATGATCAATAATGGCTGGATGCACATCGGGAAAGTCATCAATAACGTTAGGCAAGGGGCTGGGTCGTTGATCTGCAAAGGGATCAGCCATAAGTGTGAATCCTGAGGTAGCAGGGCCTGGTAATAATGGCGACACTGCTGAACTAGTGTCGAAAGCGTGACTTTCCTCCTCACTCTTGTCATCACTGCTCACTGAACTGTCATTTTCAGGCATATAATCTTCGTCTGAGTCAGACTGAGTCTCATTGTCACCTGACCCCTCCAGTTCACTATCCCATTCCATTTCCACATCACTTTCACTGTCAGACGACGCCATGGCAATCCTGCGTATCTCCTATCACGAGGAAATGGGGTAACTGTCCTGCAAGCATGTGTTTCCCTCCCTCCCTCCCCCCACCCTCGGGTACAGCAACACTGGACTCATTGCTAGGCAACCATGAGCTGATACCAACAATCACATTTGTTCTATATTATATCACATTATATGGGTATATATATATACAGTAGGCGAGTAAAGTATTGACTTTTTTTGCCGACGTCATTCTTTTTCGCGTTAAGTGAAGTAGGGTCAATACTACCCTCCCCTGTGATGCGAAATGGGCTGATGCTTTTTCAACGGGAGCTGGCAACCCTGCTTGATAGGTTTGGCACCACAGGAGCAGGCTCAGCAGTGTTTGGGCAGCCACAGGAGGAGGATTTTCTCTGTGTGTGATGCACCACGAGGGCATGTTTTGACTCAAATAACACAGTTATTTGGTTACCTACCACATTCTCATCATGCCTAAAGTAACCACAAGCAAGGACAAACGTGTGGAAGTGATTACTTTATATAAAGCTGGCCCCAAACTCCCATTTATTGCAAATCAGATGGTGTTAGACAGAGGACAGTGCAGAGACTGGTGAAGTGGTTCAAGGACAGTGGGGAGGCCATTCCTCCCACTCCACTTCCCAAGCCTGGGAGACCTCGTAAGACAACCTTCAGGACCCGTCAGCTGATCTCAAGGCAAGTTAGCAAGGATCCAAGGCTAACAGCACGGGATTTAAAAGAAAAGAACCCACAGTTGCTGGCAGATGTGTCTGTCAGAAGTGTGCAGCAGCTGTTGCATGACAATCTGGGCTACAGGAGTTTTTGTGCTCATAAAAAACCACTGCTAACTGCACTTCAGAAGAAAAAGAGAGTAAATTTTTGTAAGAAATATCTTGCCTGGAGTGAGGAGCAATGGAAAACTGTGCTTTGGAGTGATGAGTCAACATTTACTGTCACTGGTACCCCTTCATCACGAGTGTACCGCAAACCAGGCAGTGACCCCCTGGATCCTAAGTACACTTCCAAGTTTGTTAAATACCCAGCCTCACTCATGGCTTGGGGCTGCTTTACATATTATGGTGTTGGTAGGTTGGTAATTCTACCTGCAAATGAAAAAGTGAACCAGAACAATTATTTGAAGCTCTTATGTGATGTTTTAAGTGACTCTTTTGATAAAACCAAGGCAAGAGTATTTATGCAAGATTCTGCCCCTGTACATGTTGCAAAGTCAGTGAAACAGTGGCTAACAGACTGTGAGGTTCCCTTTATTCGAGATTGGCCCGGAAACAGCCCAGATATCAATCCCATTGAGAATTTATGGGCGCACATGAAGCGGCAGCTGCATAGTATGGACACATCATCTTTGCCTAAACTTGAGGCTGCAGTCAAGCAGCTATGGAGCAGTTTTAGTCCGTCTGTTCTGCAAAACTACGCCATCAGTCTCCCCAGACGCCTTAAGAAGATAATAAAGGTGAAGGGGAATGCCAGTAAATACTAAATTCAATGGTGAGTGTTAATTTATTTGTTTCTCCTTGCTAACCACAAGAATGTTTTCTTTTTTTAAGATGGCATCAACACTTTCCGCACCTACTGTATATAAAAATCAAAATATATATTATACAATATGCCCCCAAACAAATTGAGCTCATTGGCATAAATCTATGACACATGCCAGAGCCATGACAGAGGTGTATGACGTCATAGCTGGTTGCCATTCAGTCACAACACGTGGCATCATTATTTCAGCCCAAACCGAGTATTTAGCTCCCCAGCATGCCCCTATCTATCTCATGTATACACTCGTATACATGAGTGAATTTGGTTTCTCAGCCGAACTTTTTTTTATGTATACGGGAGTGATACATATGTGGAATTCAGTAACGAAGAGGTTAACAAGATAGTTAGAGACATATAAACTCTTGACCAACATAAGAGTTGCATTTCATTACATGGATGAGCAGATGATGAAAAAATTGATAGTGGTCATGATCCGCCCCAGGTTAGAATATGCAGCAGTAGTGTGGTCCCCACACAAAAAGAAAGATATAAACAAGATTGAAAGAACACAAGGAACAGCAACCAAGATGGTCCCCAGTCTGGCATATCTGTCGTACAGAGAGAGGCTGGAAAGTCTGGATTTGCCTTCCTTAGAGGAAAGGAGAGAGAGAAGGGCGACATGATTGCAGTGTTCAGGACCACGATGGGAGCAGGATCTGTTTGGGTTGGATGAGAGAGTTACAAGAGGACACGGAATGAAACCGAAGAAGCCAAACTGCTTGAAGGATATTAAGGATATCACACACACAGCAGCAGCCAAAGCGGATGGACATGTCTCCTCAGCCTCTTACCCACCTCAATGAACCTTGAGCAGTTTCAGGAATTATGTTGTCCTGTCTCTTTAGTTTTGATTGAAGTTTAAAGTACTGAAAGTTAATACAGTCTACCAAAAATGTAAAGAGCTATAGTCAGTGAGTATACATGAATGTTTCTGGGAACATCGGTAACAACTGTTTTTTGGTTTAGTACTGTAACCAACCTCAAACATGGCCGACAATGTAAACATCGAGGGACTCGAATGTCCAGGCTTTGACAATGAAACCAATGTCATGGATCTTGTTAAAATGTTGATTATGAGAATTAGTGAACTGGAAAAGAAAGTGGAGGATCTAGTATCAAGAAACATGCCTGAAAATAATGAAAACACTATTCAGAGTCTGATACAGGCCAATGAGACGGCGAACCAGGAGATCAAGAATTTGAAAAATGAAAATATCGAATTAAGGAAAAAACTGGAAGAAAGCAGTAACAAAACGGAGGTGAGTACTGTGTTAGAAGAGCAAAAGGCAAAGTGGGCACATGTGGAAGAAGAACAGAAAGAAGTGGTTAACTTAAGGGAAACCATTCAGGAAGAAAGGGAAATGAACAAAAAAAAAAATGGAAGAAAATGTAGTGAAAATATTGAAGAAAAAAGAGAAAATAGTGAAAGAAACTGTACAAAGGAACAGATGTGTGATAATATTTGGAAGCAGGGAGGAAGAGAAAAAGGTTACGTCTGTGAGACTCGAGAGAGACTTGAATCAAGTAAGAAAAATATTGGGGAAGGTCGATCCCGAAGAAAACAAGAGGGAAAAAGAAACTGAGGAAGAACGGAGGACTGGGCCATATAAGAAAGAGGAAGTAAGACCAATAAAAGTTAAGATATCATTGGAAAGTGTAGTAAATGATAAAGGGACCTTGAAACTAAGTATTTAAGTGGCAGGGCTGGAAAATATTATAGTACGAAAGGATTTGAATGAAGAAAAAAGAGAACATTTAAAATCTTTGAAGGAACAAGTAAAGGATTAAAATGACAGGAGGACAGAGGAGGAATGTAAAATTTTTTTTTGGAGAGTAATGGATATGAAAGCAAAGAAGTGGTATGTGAGGAACTAGAAGTGAAGGAAACATGGGGGATGGATATGAATACGAAAAAGAGAAGAATGAGTAAAGTTAAAAACAGTGTAGGAAATCTGCATATCATGTACAGTAATGTAGATGGGTTAATATCTAAGAAAGGGGAAATTGGAGACTATATAAATGAAAATAAACCTGAAATTGTTTGCTTGGTGGAGACTAAAATGCCCCGAGATGTTAATACAAAATTATTTGGATGGAACAATTATAACATTTGGAGGAAGGATAGAGAAAACAAGTCTGGGGAAGGTATAATGATTTTAACCCGTAATGACCTACAAGCAAAATATATAGAAACTGAAAATACCATGGCTGAACTTTTGGAAACTGAAACAGTGGATAGTTATGGAGAATAGATAGATGTAATAGTATTTTACATGCCCCCCAAAACTAGGGCATGGACAAAAGAAGATTACGAACGGTTAATAAGAGAATCCGTTATTAAACTAATGATGGTAATTGAACGAGGAAACGGAATAATTATAATGGGAGATTTTAACTGCAGAGAAGTTGATTGGGAAAGTATGGATGCTGGGAATAATGAGGAATCATGGGGAAATAAATTAATGGAATTGGTGACGGAAAACGTGTTAACCCAATTAATTAACCCACCGAGTCCCGACTGTTTTTCTACCCAGCCTACCCACAGATCCCGACCGATTTTCGACGTTTTGTTTTTTGGCTGAAACCTTCGCTTTTGGTGAGAAACATCGAAAATTCATAGTGAAATCGCGATCCTGAGGTTAAAAAATGTTGATACAGGTGTCACTCAACCTTACGTTTTCCTTCTTTTTCAGGGTACCTGGCTAAGAAAACGAACTATGGAAGGGTTGACTAATTCAAGCCACTTTAAATTACGTATTTATTTCATTTATTTGGTACGAATTTATGTGTAGTAAAAGTCTATAATGGTTTTCACACAATAATACAGGCGTTTATAAGCATTGTTCACTTACCCAAAACCTAAGTATATGGCACCTTCCTTTATGACATTACCACCTCATCACTTCTGTTTGTTTCTACCTCTAGCTTCTTTGTTTCTTTGTCCTCCACCTCAGGAATCACTTTCACAGTGAATTTCGTCATTAGAGAGACTGTGGGGCAACATACCTTTACTGGCTATGTTGCTGCTAACAGGTGAATTGCCCAGTGTGGGGGGGAGGGGGGGAGGGGAGGAAGGGGGGTTAGGAGGGGCCAGGCAGTATCCCCGCTTGACTTCAGGTAGAGGAAGGTCTCCCACATATGCCTACCAAAAATCACCCGCGAATGTTGAAAAATGTGCACACGATGGGCTTTGCAATTGCGTGACATACGATGCACGTCGCTGGGTCTGTCCGCGGAAAAAAGTAGCGACATGCATCGTACATCGATGGGACTCGGCGGGTTAAAGAAAATACAAGAATCAAGGGTGACGATGAACCATCGAGGCTCGACCTAGTATTCACAAAGGACCCAAATGATGTGAGGAACCCTTTGGTAAAAGTGACCATCTAGTTATTGAGATGGAAGTGGTGGGAGTAAGGGAAGGAGAAAGAGATGAAAAACACAGAGAAAATAGACACAATAATGGGAAGGCAGACTTTGCTTCCTTGCAGAACTTTTTCCAAAATGCAGACTGCAGTAAAATGAATACGATCATAAATGTTGATGAAAAATATGAGTTGTTAATAGAAGTATATAAAACAGGAGTTAGTAAATATGTCCCAAAATTTTCTGCAGCTATGGAAAGGAAGAAAGAATGGTTTAACAACAGATGTAGAATGGCACAAGAGACAATATAAAGAGCATGGAATAAAGTGAGAAGAAGGTATTGTGAAAGGGCTTGGGAGGAGTACAAGCAGGTAAGAAATGAATATGTAAGAGTGCAAAAAGAAGAAGAAAGGAAATACGAAAAAGATATTGTGACTATATGTAAAAAAGAGCCAAAACTATTTATAGGTTTGTAAATGGTAAAATGAAAGTTAAGGACAGTATAATACGAAGAGAAGAAGAACTGTGCGAATTAATGAACAACAAACTGCGGTCAGTCTATGTGTTGGAGGAGGAATTTAGGGAACCTGAAATGGAACCCAGGATGATGGGAATGGCAGAAATTACAGTCGATGTGAATGAGGTGCTACAGTTGATGAGGGATTTGGATGTGAGGAAAGCAATGGGACCAGATGGTGTGGCTGGATGGATTCTGAGTGAATGTGCAGACCAGTTAGTGTGGCCTGTGTATGGCATCATTGAGACATCACTGGAAAATGGAGAGTTACAAATGATTGGAAAAGAGCAAGTATTGTGCCAATCTTCAAGGGAAGAGATAGGGAAGAACCACTCAATTACGGACCCGTATCACTTACTAGTATTGTTTGTAAAATCTGTGAGGAAATTATTAGAAAAAGATGGATAAAGTATTTAGAAGAAAATGAAGTGATAACACCAACACAATTTGGTTTTAGCGAAGGAAGATCATGTATTACCAACCTATTAAGTTTCTACAGTAAGGTAATAGATGTCATACAAGGAAGAGAGGGATGGGAAGATTATGGGTATCTTGATCTCAAGAAAGCATTTGACAGGGTTCCCCAAAGGAGACTGCTATGGAAGTTGAAGATGTTTGGAAGGGTGCATGGGAAACTATTAAACTGGATGGGATATTATTTGACACGAAGGCAGATGAGAATGGTAATAAAAGACAAGGTTTTGCAATGGAGAAGCATGACTAGTGGAGTACCCCATGGCTCTGTCTCGGCCCCAATAATGTTTCTGATATATGTACAGTCGTCAGCAGAAGTTTGCTGCAAGGCTACTCGTATTGTGTGAATCAGTTGGTCTGGCAATAGTGTATAGTGAATAGTTGCCACATATGCATTTAAATGCTGTTTATGACATTTTTTGTATTATTTTTTATTATCAGTAGAATCGGCCTAGAAAATAATTTCGTATACAAATTATGTCCATAACATGAGAAAATGCAGATGCCGTCAGAACATCTTATAAAATAACTTGTGAGAATAATACTTTGATGTTTCAGAATAATCTAACTGCAACCTCCTTCCCCTTCTCTAACCTCCCTCCCTCCTGGTGTCCCTTCCACCCTCCCCTCTCCCTCTCCCTCTTACCCCCCCCTCTCTCTCTCTTTCTCTCTCTCTCTCTCTGCCATGTTGCTATATGGATTTAGTTGCCTAGCCACTGATAAATTCAGTATGGCTGAACTGAAATAATAAGGCTATTCCGCTTTATAATTATTTGTCTCCTTGCCCTCTCTACCGTTATTTACTCATACACAAAAATACAGTGTTTATTACACTGCATTTCTTTCATGACCTTTTAACCCTTTCTTCATCACCATTTTTACCCTGTCTTCATCACCAATTGACCTCTCTGGCACACTCGTATTCTCACAGCACTATACCCATTTGGCTCACTATAAACCCACTCATCATCAATAACTTATTAAAATTCCTTTCTCTTCTCGTCCCATTCAGTTCTACCCTGTCTCCATCCTCCTCTTTTCATTCATCTGGCTTTTATTTTTCCAACATTTGTCGCTCCCAACAATCATGCTAAACTGAAAGATGCGGGAATTCTTGTGTTGTAATACTGGAGTTATGCTTTAAGTGATTTTTGCCAGTCGATGGCGACTATCGGATTATGCCTAACAGACATCCTCGACCATTTGCTGAACTACTTTCCCAATTCTTTAAGAAAGTATTCTCAGTCACTTGATGTGAATTAAGTTGTGGTATGGGGCAATTATTTTTCAGATATGACTACAATATATCTATCTATCTATCTATTGCCAGATGCCTCAATCCCGTACGGGGTGGCCACAAACAAATCGCCTCCATGTCACTCTGTCCCCTGCCATTTCACTACCATGCTCCCAACTCACACCCCCCTCTCTCATATACCTCTCCACTCTATCCCTCCATCTCATCCTCGGCCTCCCCCTCCCTCTCGCCCCCTCCAACTCACTCACATACACTCTCTTCGTCAGTCTTTCACTCTCCATCCTCTCCACATGCCCAAACCACCTTAACGTGTTTCTCCTAACGCTTCCCATCACATCCTCAACCACACCACAACGCTCCTTCACTTCCTCATTTGTCAGTCTGTCTCTCCATGTGACTCCACATGCTCCTCTCAAATAACTCATTTCCACTGCTCTCACTCTTGACTTCTGTCCTTCCAACAGGGTCCAAGCTTCACTTCCATATGTCAGAGTTGGTATCACAATACTGTCATGTAACAACTTTTTCACTTCCATGCTCACCTCCCTGTTTCTTATCACTGCTTTCAACGAACCAGCAACCTTCCTTCCCTGCTGTACCCTTTCGAGCACTTCACCCTCCAGACTTCCAACCTTACTCATCACACTACCCAAGTACATAAATTCACTCACATTCTCCATATCCTTCCCATCCAATCTCACTGTACA
>JAGKTI010003485.1:15709-42640 GCA_018397915.1 Birgus latro
TTTTTATAATTTAAAGAACAATCAAATAAGCTTATTTATGGCAGCATAAGTTTAGTTCTATATTTAACTGCATAAACATAATCCGCTCTGGGTAGGGAAGAGCCATAGCTCGAACAGTGGGGACCATCACCTCCTCCAGCATTTCGAGATATATTTCAGCGTTAAACCGCCCTTCGATTTCTGCAAGTTTCCCAACGCCGTATAAGTGGACCCATCCCCACACATTGCATGTCACATGGCCACTTCTGGCGACTTCGCAAATGTTCTCACGAGAGTATCTGGTGCCACTTCGTCGATAACAGTGAAGTTGACCATGTGTTGTGGAAGAAAATGTTTTTCCGTCCGAGAAAATAACTGTGCCCCAAAATCCAGGTTCTCGTTCACATACATTTCTACAAATCTGAGGCGAAGAATGAGGTGTCTCACAGTCAGTTTCTCTTTCTCTGCAGGAATTCTGTGATGCAACCCCCTCTCCTTCAGTTGACGACGCACTGTATCACTCTATACTTGCACGTGGAGATTGTCCCTGATAGCAACAGCATTCGTAATCAGAGTTCTTGATGCTTCCTCTATGATTTTGTGGTAGTCCTCCTAGGCGCCGCAGACCTTGGACGATCTAGCAAATTACCTTCTGCTCCCACCTTCTCCACCATTTGTCAACAGTTGTATGAGACACATCTGGTTCGTGAGATATTTCAGCAGTGGAGTGTCCTGCTTCCTTCATTCCAATTATCCGTCCTCGGTGGGCTATCTTATCGTGGATCTGGGCCATGATCTTTGAGCTTGTGACTAAGTGAGGTTCAACGGGGTTCTGATTAAGTTCGCAGCATCCATTATAACTGCACCTCTGTATGGGGTTATGATAGTGTTCACCGACTCATGATGCATGCATGGAACAAATATTTACTCAGATCGCTGCATCAAGTTTGGAGAAAGGAGTAGGATAACACGAGTGACGTCATACCAAAAATTATGGCTTTAGGAATACAGAAGAAAGAATACAAGAATATTCAGTCCATAGTGGTGGATATACTGGGTTATTGCAGTAAACAGAATAAAAGAATGCAGGCAGAGTGGCAGGTAAAGAAAGTAGTGGAGAAAGAGAGAGTGAGGGAGGGAATGGGGGAGGGAGGGAGAGAGAGAGTTGGGGGGTGGGAGGGACACCATGAGGGAGGAAGGTTAGAGAAGGGGAAGGAGGTTGCAGTTTCATAATTCTGAAACAGCAAATAAATTTCTCACATGTCATTTTATAAGTTCTGACAGCTTCTGCATTTTCTTATGTTATGGACATAATTTGTATTCGAAACTATTTTCTAGCCGACTCTACTGGTAATAAAAAAAAAAAAATCATAAACGGCTTTTAAATGCATATGTGGCAACTACTGACTTTACACTATTGCCAGACCAACTGACGCACTCCATACAAGTAGCCTTGCAGCGAATTTCTGCTGACGACTGTACATGGTTTGCCAGAGGGTTTGAATAGTTACATGAGTATGTTCGCAGATGATGCTAAAATTATGAAACATATTAAATGTATTGATAGTTGTAAAAAACTGCAAGAGGGCTGGGACAAACTCCACAGTTGAAGCCTGACTTGGAAAATGGATTTTAATGCCAAGAAGTGTCATGTATTAGAAATGGGAATAAGTGAAAAAGGACCGCACTGGATATAAAAAATGGGCAATGAGAAAATTAGTAAAAGAAAGAATGAGAAAGACTTGGGAGTGATTATTCGTGATGACTTGTCACCAGAAAAGCATATAAACAAAATCATTGGGGGAACTTATAGATTATTGACTAACATGAGGGTGGCTTTTAATTATATGGATGAGGAAATGTTGAAGGAGTTGATAGTAACCATAAGACCAAGACTAGAGTATGCGGCTATGGTATGGTCACCTCATTTGAAGAAGCATATTGATAAACTAGAGAGGGCTCAACAGATGGCAATGAGGATAATACCATGTTTAAGAGAAATCACCTATGAGGAGAGATTGGAAAAACTGAAGTTACCAACACTGAGCGAGAGAAGGGAAAGAGGTGACTTGATCACGATATTTAGACATGTAAGAGAATTGGAAAGGGTGGATAGAGAGGATCTTTTTGTCTTGGATGACGGAAGAACAAGAGGTCATGGCTTCAAGTTGAGGAAAAGTAGATGTCTTAATGATCTCAAAAGGTTCAGTTTTCCGAACAGAGGCAAAAGTATTTGGAATGACTTAGACGAAGAGGTGGTGCTGGCAAAAAACATTCATGTGTTTAAAACTAGACTAGATAAATGTAGATACGGAGACAGGACAACACGAGCTTAGCACAATTCATGTATACTACAAATAGGTAAATACAAATAGGTAAATATACACACACACACACACACTTGAAACTCAAGATGTAAGGAAAGCCCCAGGACCGGATGGAATCTCTAACTGGGTACTGAAGGAATGCAGGAATCAACTGGTGGATAAGATTCACAGTTTAACTGTGTGTTCTCTGGAGGAGGGGAAAGTGCCTTGGGAATGGAAGAAGGCAAATGTGGTACCGATTTATAAGGGAGGAAACAATGAAGAACCCCTGAATTTTAGACCAGTGTCCCTGACCAGCATGGGCACAAAACTGAGTGAAAGAATCCTGAAAGATAGATAGATAAAATATCTGGAAGAGATGAATATTTTGACTGAAAGTCAGTTTGGATTCAGAAGTGGAAGGTCATGTGTTTCCAACTTGTTGAGCTTTTACTCAAGAGCGATTGACATGCTAAAGGAGACAGACGGTTAGGTGGATGTGTGTATTTAGATTTGGAGAAGGCCTTCGACAAGGTACCCCATAAGAGACTAATGTGGAAATTAGAGCATACAGGAGGACTGACAGGAAACCTCCTGGAGTGGATGAGAGACTTTTTGAGAGACAGACAAATCTATCTACCTATCTATCTATTGCCAGACGCCTCAATCCCGAACGGGGTGGCCACAAACAAATCGCCTCCATGTCACTCTGTCCCCTGCCATTTCACCACCACGCTCCCAACTCACACCCCCCTCTCTCATATACCTCTCCACTCCATCCCTCCATCTCAGACAGACAAATGAGAACAGTAATAAAGGACAGGATGTCTGGATGGAGGGAAGTAACAAGTGAAGTCCCACAGGGCTCGGTGTTAGCGCCAGTAATGTTCCTGATTTACGTAAATGATATGGTAAATGGAATGAACAGTTATGCAAGTCTGTTTGCTGATGATGCAAAGATCTTGAGGAAAGTAGAAGTTGAGGAAGACTGTAAAATGCTGCAGGAGGATCTGGATAGGATACATGATTAGAGCCGGATGTGGGAAATGAAATTCAATGCAAAAAAATGTAAAATATTGGAAATGGGAAAAAGTACCAAGAGGCCATCACTGAATTGTTTGATGGGTAATGAATCAATCACAAAAGTGAGAGAAGAGAAAGATTTGGGAGTGCTGGTCCAGGATAGTCTGTCACCTGAAAAACACATTAACAAGATAGTTAGAGAGACATATAAACTCTTGACCAACATAAGAGTTGCATTTCATTACATCGATGAGGAGGTGATGAAAAAATTGATAGTGGTCATGATCTACTCCAGGTTAGAATATGCAGCAGTAGTGTGGTCCCCACACAAAAAGAAAGATATAAACAAGAATGAGAGAATACAAAGAACAGCAACCAAGCTGGGCCCCAGCCTGGCAGATCTGTCGTACAGAGAGAGGCTGGAAAGGCTGGCTTTGCCTTCCTTAGAGGAAAGAAGAGGGGCGACGTGATTGCAGTGTTCAGGGCTACGATGGGAGTAGATAAAATTGACAAAGATCTGTTTGTATGGGATACATGAGTAACAAGAGGACACAGAATGAAACTGAAGAAGCCAAGCTGCTCGACAGATATCAAGAAATATAATTTTCCTTATAGATGCACAGACATGTGGAACAGCCTGGACAATGAGGTGGTACACGCAAAAAACATTCATGTGTTTAAAACTAGACTAGATAAATGTGAATATGGAGACAGGACAACACATGCTTAGCTCAATTCCAGTATACTACATTCATCCATCCATCATCCAATCCTACGTTGCCCCATGAGAAGCATCGCAGCCCGGGGCTAGGCAAGTTGGACCTGACATTTAAGATGAGAGTGACCTGCCTCACTCATCCCTGAGTGGAATTACATGAGCAATAAATCTCAACTACCCCTTGGATATAAACCTTCATCAGACCAATCTGATTGGAGTGCTGTTTCGTTTCGTTTTTGAAGGCTCCAACATGCTTGCATGTGTTGGCCTTGGTCACCTAATGGCGGCTCTCCACGCTGCTCGATCTCTGGCGGCCTCCCTATTCAGTCCCTTAACCCTTAAGTCACATTTAATGACCTCGTCCCATGTCTTTCTCGGTCTACCCCTCCCAACCCCTCCCCCAATATTAACACTTCTCACCCTCTGTACCCAATTATCATCCCCCATCCTCTCCACATGTCCAAACCACCTCAGCCTACCTCTCCTCATCACAACACCAATACACTCCAGTCCCATCCTACCTCTCAACTCTTCTATCGTAAACCCAGCCCCCCCAGGCCTTGCACGCAGGGACGCACTGCACATCCACCTAATCATTGTCATTTCTGTACGTTTAAACCTGCGAATATCTTCTTCCTTTACTGCCCAGGTCTCACTACCATACAGCATCACACTCCTAACACATGCTGCATACAAAGACCCCTTAGCACGTAAGGAGAGTCCTCTCAATGTCAGGAGAGGCAACAGCTCCCTGAACTTCTTCCAACCACTTCTCACTCTAGCAACCGAGCTAACTCCAGCCCCACCTCTGGCAAATAACATGTCTCCCAAATAACAAAACTCCTCCACACACCTGCAAGTTCAACCCTCTCACGCCTAACAATCTCCACCTGCTCTCCCCGATACACACCCACACACACACATAAACAACCATAAACAATGCATCAACAACATCCCTCCTCCATCCAACATTGCACTTCACAAACACATGACCACCAAAGCCATGCAAAACCTCCAAACAACATCTTTCTTGAACCCCCCACCAAACATTCATTCCTCGATTTCCCTTTCCAGAGAAAGAAGTGAATCTTACCAGACTGCAATCTGGCCAACACCCTTCCCTGCTTCAGAATCAACACAGATTAAAACTCACGAACAATCCACTATGCCTTTACTGTAATGAAGCCCCCCACACTACAACATACTTATTCACCCCATGCACTTCACTTTCACAACACACTCTTCTTCATCTAAGATCTTTGGGGGCAATGGGATGAGGTGGCCAGTTTCTTGCAGTTTACTGGGTTCATGCCCTAAGGAGCCTGGAGCCACAACAACAGCACCAGCAATAAAACAACAACAGCAGCAACAACAACATAAGGCATACGAGTAATCTGGAACAGCTGAACCAGCGTGAAGTCCCTGGCCACTGACTGACTTTGGGACTGTAACCCAGGTAACTGTTAAGATAAAAATGGGTAAAACTGTGAATGTGTCTGCTGGGGTGGCTGAAATGATGAAAGTTTCTGGGGACATAGGAGTAAGATTAGTAACCGATTTCATACATAGGAACCCCCCGGTATACAAAAACCGACATCCAAATTTCACTTCAACAAAATGCCAAATTCTGCATCTTTTCTCTTTATAGCACTTGTGGCAGGTGGGGGCATTCACCATCCACCCACTCGATGTAGTGCTGCTTTGAGGGTCTACCCTTTCCTCTCTTCCAACCTTTCTCTTCTGTCTTTCGTTCCTTCTTTCTATCCTCTTTCTTCTGCCTACGGGTAACTTTACACTCCCTCTTCTGTCTTTCTTTCCTTCATTCTTTCCTCTTCCTTCTGCCTATGGGTGACTCTACACTGAGTGATGAGCCAGATGGTTTCCTGTACACCAGGAAACCATTTACTAAGCTAGGTGGTAACTATACAACCAAATTATGGCACCTGGTGGTTTAGTGGGTAATTAAGGTGCTCCAATTGGATTAAGCCTGTGTAGGTTTATATCCATGAGGTGGTTGGGGTTTATTGCTCACATAATGCCCAGGGATGAGTGAGGCTGGTCTCTCTCATCTTAAATATCAGGACCAACTTGCCTAGCCCCGGGTTCCTACGCTCCTAATGGGGCAACATAGGATTGGATGATGGATGGATGGATTCTCATTTATCCAAATTCCAAAGAAAAAACAGCACTACATTTTAACCGACTCTACAAACCCCTCGACAGGAAGAAATGCTCAGCCAACCCATGGAGTCTGAGTGTCCTGTATGTTGCTTGGCAAATGTGATTCTCAGCATTTAAATGTGTATCCACCACATCCAATTTATCATCATCTTGCTCAAACTACCACCTCCCTCCTGTCTCCCATTTTGTAGCCTGGCTAGACCATTGTGTGAACTTTTAGGAAAGGTCACAAGTGTTCCAGTGTTTCCTACAGGCAATTGAAAATATCTGTTTTTCTGTCACTAGAAAAACTGTGCAAATGGCTGGGAGTGGAGAGCACCAAAAAGGAAGTAAAGAGTAGGAGACTGTGGTAGTCTGGACATGTAGAGAGGTTGGACCAGGAGAGTTGGGTGAGGAAGTCCAGTAACACATATATAAGTACTGGCCTGTTGACAAGTGGCAGACAGGAGTAATGAATGAATGTGGGTTTTACAGCTGTTTTTGCCAAAATTAGCACTCCTGTGGCTGGATATAGGGGATGATGAAACAAGAAACAGTGATGAGGGTGTAAAAGTTCCGACAAACATTGGTAAAGCAAGGAAGATCTCAGATCTAGAAGCATTACTAAAGAGCTGTACCAGGACAAAGCAAGGAGGAGTACCAGTAGTGCTATCAGGTGAGCCTTAATAACCTATGTTATGTGGAAAACAAGACATGAAACTGAAAATAAAGAAAAAGTAGAGAAGGCACTGTGCTAGTCATTTCTGGGTACACTTTTCTTGTTATTTTTTTTCCTCTAAGATCAAGGTGATACTTAAAAAGTCTCTTTTCTAACATTAAATTACCATAATGATGGCATAATTAAATCATCTACTTTCATTACTGATGAAGGGTTATAACTGCAGTGTAGTTTGTCCTAATCTCTAAGTGTCTCATTATTGACCAATTTTCTCATCCACATGAAGCACAGCATCATTATCTGTTTGCTTTCACGTAAAGGAACTGGGCCTGACATTTTCAGTTCTGTCGAGGTTACATTAAATTCACTAGTCCTAGTTATGAGGTAGCAATGCATCTCCTTGGTTAGTAGTTAAACTGACCCTCCAATACTGTACAGGTATGCATACTCTCAGCCATCAGCTGACACAACAAGAGGCTGGGACTGTCAAGTTAAAACAAATATCAATACAAATACCTCTCTTATAACTACTCATGAAAAGTCTATACCCTGAATATCACCACACAGTAATAATAAATACAAAAACTGTTTCTATCCCTATTTATATCTAAGTACACAAAACCTATCCAGTCCCATATTACCCATACAGGGGTGTGGGAGGGCCCGAGGCAAGGCATACAGCAGTCCAGACTATCTACGCCATAGGAGACCAACCTACGTCACTAGCAGCATTATACAGGTGGTCCTTGCTTAATGTCAAGAATGTGTGCAGGCAGAATTCAAAAGTCAATTCTTATGTGGCATATACTTGTGGGTCATGAATGAGAGGTTAAAAACACAAAGACCATGCCTTCACAAGGTGGCACTGTTGTAACCACAATTATAAAAACTCTCCTCAAATCTCTATCCTCCAAAAGGAAGAGTGTTAATAGCAGGACAAGGGTAAGTTACAATTAAAGCCCACAATGTTCATGTCCAGTTAAGCCTGGGGCAACAACAGCAGTTACAATCATTATAATAATCAATAGCAACTTTAAGTGAAAAATTGGTCTAATGCATCACCCACTTACCAATGAAATTGCTTAGATGTCAAATAAACTGAGGACCACCTGTATGTGATAGAAAACCTCTGGCCACCTCTTGGATTAGAACCATGCCATGTTAACCCTTGAAACACTGGGGAATGAATTAAACAATTTTACTCAGGCTAAAGCACTGGAAATGGACGATCAGGTGATAGAACTGCCCATTAATAAGTGTCTCTTAATCCCCTCCCCATCCCCCAAAATAAGGATGGTAGATTTTGACCTGAAATCCATGGGGTCCTCATGAAACTGGGGTTGCAACCACTATTACTGCTCTGACTAATAGCAATGATTATACTCCCCACCAGGAAAAGCCTTGAGACATGACAGTACAGGAACTACTTACTCTCAAACCTTGGGGGACAATTTATCTATTTTACTCTGGGTAACGGTAAATGATCTTGTCACTGGAAAAGCTACTGGGATCAATGGGTTAAGCACACAAATTCCTCCAGCCAGGGTTCTATCACTGTACTAAGCCCATTAAAAAAAAAAAAAAAGTACTGCACCCCTTGGAACTAACGGATACCAAATTAGTGGAATCCTCAGGCACATATCAATATATTAAGCCAATGCCTCTGACCTGAAGTGGTTAAGTGCGGAAAGGGGCACAGTACTTTATTTTCTTGGTGGGGTGAATGAAAAACAAAATAATAATAATAGTTTTTCATGACATAACTACTTCTAGACCTATCAATATGCATATTAGGTTTTTTACTGTACCTCCATCTCTTCTTAGGTGGGTCAACTGCTTCTTCATTACTACTCTTGATCCAGAAATGTAGAAACACAGTCCTGGAAGAAGATGTCACAAGCATTAATATTAACTCTTTAAGACATTATTACATACACATATGCATACATAACAATGATGCCATGCTTCCTCTTGGTTATTACTACTGTACTTGCAGTCCAGTAATACAGAAACATACAATCCCGGAAAATGTCCATCCATCCATCCATCATCCAATCCTATGTTGTCCCATAAGGAGCGTAGGAGCCCAGAGCTAGGCAAGTTGGTCCTGATATTTAACCCTCTGAGGCAAGTAACACGAATCACGTTCCATGTGGTTGTGCACATAGATGCACATTGACGCAAATTGCGTGAAAAACAAGAAAAAAAATCGCCAAAAATTATGATGAGAGTGACCAGCCTCACTCATCCCTGAGTGGCATTACGTGAGAAATAAACTCCAACCATCTCTTGGATATAAACATGCACTGGTTCAATCTGACTGGAGTATCTTAATTACCTACTAAACCACCAGGTGCCTTAATTTGGCTGCATGGTTACCACCCACCTTAGTAAATGGTTTCCTGGTGTTCAGGAAACAATTTGGCTTGTCACTCAGTGTAGAGTCACCCATAGGCAGAAGCAAGAAGAAAGAATGAAGGAAAGAAAGACAGAAAAGGAAGTGTAAAGTCACTCGTACGCAGAAGGATGGGAAATAAGGAAAGAAGGACAGAAGAGGAAGGAAGGAAGAGAGGAAAATTAATAGCAACACCCCAAAGTGGTGATGTGTAACTGCACAGCACACATGAGGACTGCTGAGTCTCAAAGGAATAGGTTGTTAACCTAAGCTCTGAATCAGACACATACTAAAAAATAAATAAATAAATAAGAACCGAGAAAGACATGGGACGAGGTCATTAAGTGTGACTTAAGGGTTAAGGGACTGAACAGGGAGGCTGCCAGGGATCGAGCAGCGTGGAGAGCTGCCATTAGGTGACCAAGGCCGATGCATGCAAGCATGTTGGAGCCTTCAAAAACGAAAACGAAAACGAAACGAAAACGAACTCAAAACACTTTGCTGTAAGTTTCACCAGCTCTAATGTGACTCTTTAACATTTGCATAATTCACCATCACCACTCAACAATCCATTCTTCTAATCCAAATTTCTCATTTCTCCATCCTACTACTTCCCTCAGGACTCTGTCAAAAGCTTGTTCCAAGTCCACAAACACACAGTATAATCTCTTTTCCTCAGTCAAGCACTCCTATAGTTGTCTCACTTTACATATTGCAGCTATGGTTTCCTAATCAGGCATGGAACCATATTGCCATCACATCAATGTCTATTCTTTTTTTATATTAATCTGTCCATTATACATTACATCACCATCATCCTAACTTCTTTTCCCACTCAAGGATGAGGTGAGGTCTGGAGCTAATGTGGAAACTTCAGAATAACAGTAGTACTCCATAAATAATACTTTCCATTTCATCACATTCACTGCATGATCTATCAGCTACAGAACTATATGATTTTCTTAGTCTTACCGCTATAGCAGTTCACAATGTAGCTGGACCCCCAGTCACTGAGCATCACACAATCATGTACAGTTCTAATGTGTGTAGTAGACTGGTGACCAATCTGATCCCTGGATCACCAGCACCAAATGGGCCAGCTGCTATACTGTTCATTTCGTTTAGCACCTGCTTGATGCAGTCCTGCCATATCAAACCTGCAGAAAGGGCAACATTAAAATCATAAGCACTAACATTCAGTCTGGAAAACATGTCATGCAGTAACATTAATGTTGAAAACATGTCATGCAGTAACATTAATTTTGGAAAACATCAAGCTTACTGATATTACTGATAGTTAACATTAATGTATCAGATGTCTCAAAGAGTTAAGAATACTTCATCCACCCATTATCCAATCTAGTAATGCTCCAACAGGAGCACAGAAGCTCCATGCTAAGCTACTTAGTCCAGACATTTAATACAAGACTGATCAGTTGCTCACTCCTTAGTGACAATTATGTGTGGCAAGCCAAATGGTTTCCTGTACACCAGATGGTTACCATACAACTAAATTATGGTACCTGGTGGTTTAGTAGGCAATTAAGGCACTCTAATCTGATTGGACAGGTGCAGATTATATCCATGGGGTGGTTGGGGTTTATTGCTCAAATAATGCCACTTGGGGATGAGTGAGGCTGGTCACTCTCATCTGAAAAGTCAGGACCAACTTGCCTAGCCCCAGGCTCCTATGCTCCTCATGGGGCAACACTGGATTCGATGATGAATGAATGAATGAATAAACCTCAACCACTCCTCAGCGGCAACTCTGCCTCTCAGTTTTCTGCACAGGATGGCCTTGCAGGACTGGCTGCTTGTCTATGGTTGATGAGTCTGCTTGGCCAGACAAATTGGAGTTACTCAACAACAACCAAGCATCCACCTACTTATATGGCTATAACACAACATAGCTAGTTAATGGGTTCCTGACGTGGAAAAGTTTTAGACATGCTATGAAAAAATCATATTTCTTATTGGAATAATACCCTAGAAGAATGAATGACTTCACTGTACTACTCCAATTATAATTACAAGAAGCCTTTTTTGGACTTTTTTGGGGGGCTATAAAGCCCTCAATTAATAAAAAGAAAAGCTATATGCTTTGGCCATGAAGCCCTCAGCCAATTTAAAAAAAAAAAATCTTAATACTCCATGCCGTGCCTACCTATGATGCTGAGTTGCCAGTCATCCTTAATTTACAGTAGCAATTGTATTAAAAAAAAAAAAAAAGTGAATACTGATGAGAAGATGGATGGAGTGGTTGGTGAGTGGGGTGTGCCTGCAGAGATGGATGAGAATGGCAGTGCTTTAGTGGACATTTGTGCTGGGAGGGGGTTGGTGGTAGCTAATACCCTCTTCAGGCACAAAATGATCCTTAGGTATACATGGTGAGTGGTGAGAAGAGAGGACGGTGGAATGAATGAGCGGAAGGCAATGATTGACTATGTGTGTGTGGATGAAAGGATGAGAAGATCTATAATGGATGCAAGAGTATATAGAGGTTGGGGGAGTGGACTTTCTGACCACCACTTGGTGGTGGCCAGAATCAGAATCCAAACAAGATGGAGGAAGAGAAGATGGGAAGGACAGGAGGAAGTATTTGTTACAAGGAGGGTAGAAAAGTTACAAGAGGATGGAATAAAGGCTGAATATAAAAGGGAAGTGGAGGAGCGATTGGGTAAGTATAGATTGGAGCAGATGGGGGACATGGAAGGTGTGTGCAAGATATTCACAGAAGAAATCTGTGCAGCATGTGAGGTGGTGTGTAGGGTGAAGAGAAGACGAAAGGGGGTTCAGGGAACAGCATGGTGGACTGAAGAGGTGAGAGAGGTTGTGGCACAAAAGAAGAAAGCATATAATGAGTGGATGAGGAACAGGGGCGTCGAAGAAGCTGAGAGACAGACGAGAGAGTTATATGTAGTGAGGAGTAGTGAGGTGAAAAGATTAGTAAGAGAGAGTAAGAAGAGAGTGGATGAGGAATTTGGAAGGAATATGAGTGCAAAGTGGAGGGAATGTAAGAAAATGTTCTGGAAGGAGGTAAAGAGAGCTAGACAGGGTGTCAGTGGGGGTGTGAAAGATAAAAATGGTAGATTACTAGTGGAGAAGGGAGAAAAGATAAACAGATGGAGAGAACACTTAAATGAACTGATGAACATAGAGAATGAAAGTAATGCAAGTATAAGTGGCTGGGAAATGGTGGGGAGAAGGAGGGTTGTGAGAAGAGAGGAAGAAATCAGTAGGATGGAAGTGGTGGAAGCAATGAAGAAAGTCAAAATGGGGAAAGCCCCAGGAATTGATGGAGTGTGTGGTGAAATGCTGAAGAATGGGGGAGAGATAGTAATAGAATGGATGTGGAAGGTGTGCAAATTGGCTTGGGAGGAGGGTAGAGTCCCGGAGGATTGGAAGTCAGGTATAATTATTCCTCTGTACAAAGGAAAAGGGGAAAAAGCTGTGTGTGGTAATCATAGGAGCATTTGCCTTCTCAGTGTAATTGGAAAAGTATATGGTAGGATACTTATTGACAAAGTTAGGGAAATTACAGAGGAATTAGTTGGAGAAGAACAAGGAGGTTTTAGTAAGGGAAGAGGTTGTGTAGATCAGATATTCATTCTTAGATCCTTAGTGGAAAAGTTTCTAGAGAAGGGCAAGAAGTTGTATGCAGGCATTATGGATCTGGAGAAAGCATATGACAGGGTGGATAGACAAGGTTTGTGGAAGGTATTAAGAATATATGGAGTGGATGGGAAGTTGTTAAAGGCAGTGAAGAGTATGTATGAGGGTGCTAAGGCTGCAGTGTGTGTGGATGGCAAACTGAGTGAATCTTTCCATTTGAAGGTTGGATTGAAACAGGGATGTGTCATGTCTCCATGGTTGTTCAGTCTGTACATGGATGGGGTTATAAAAAGAGATACAAGGTCGGGCAGTGGATGTTGGAGCGGCCCTAGTGAGAGAGGACAGTGTTTGGAAACTCCCTGTACTGTTGTTTGCAGATGATACTGTGTTGTTGAGTTTGGGAGAGTGTGTAAGAAACGGAATCTAAAGGTGAATGTAGGGAAGAGTAAAGTGATGGTCTTCGAGAGAAGTGAAGCCAGTGAATGTACAGTGAGATTGGATGGGAAGGATATGGAGAATGTGAGTGATTTTAAGTACTTGGGCAGTGTGATGAGTAAGGATAGGAGTCTGGAGGGTGAAGTGCTCGAAAGAGTGCAGCAGGGAAGGAAGGTTGCTGGTTCGTTGAAAGCAGTGATAAGAAACAGGGAGGTGAGCATGGAAGTGAAAAAGTTGTTACATGACAGTATTGTGATACCAACTCTAACATATGGACGTGAAGCTTGGGCCCTGTTGGAAGGACAGAAGTCAAGAGTGAGAGCAGTGGAAATGAGTTATTTGAGAGGAGCATGTGGAGTCACATGGAGAGACAGACTAACAAATGAGGAAGTGAAGGAGCGTTGTGGTGTGGTTGAGGACGTGATGGGAAGCGTTAGGAGAAACACGTTAAGGTGGTTTGGGCATGTGGAGAGGATGGAGAGTGAAAAACTGACGAGGAGAGTGTACGTGAGTGAGGTGGAGGGAGCGAGAGGGAGGGGGAGGCCGAGGATGAGATGGAGGGATGGAGTGGAGAGGTATATGAGAGAGGGGTGTGTGAGTTGGGAGCGTGGTAGTGAAATGGCAGGGGACAGAGTGACATGGAGGCGATTTGTTTGTGGCCACCCCATGCGGGATTGAGGCGTCTGGCAATAGATAGACAGATAGATAGAATATTGATGAGATGCTGTTGGGGTTTATGCCAGGCAAAGGGACCACTGATGCCATCCATATTCATTGCTCAACAGCTTCAGGAAAAATATATTAGAAAGAAATGGGACCTGTACTTTGTTTTCATTGATTTGGAGAAGGCCTCTGACAGAGTCCCTAGAAAGGTGGTGAAGTGGGGAATGAGAACACTTGGGATCGAGGAGTGGCTGGTTAAGGTGGTTATGGCCAAGTACACAGGTGCTCGTACCAAGGTAAGGGTGAATGGAGATTTAAGAGATGAGTTTACCGTGAATGCTGGTGTGCACCAGGGGTCAGTTTTGAGCCCCTTGTTGTTTATCATGGTACCTGAAGCCCTCTCACATGACTTCAGAAATGGACTCCCATGGGAGATGTTGTATGCTGATGATTTGGTGTTGATTGCTGAGAATGAAAGGAAGGCAGAGGAAAGATTTAGGACGTGGAGAGATGGTAAGGGGCACAAGGGCTTAAGAGTAAATGCAGATAAAAAAGTGATGGTACCTAGGGCTGGCAGCAGTACTGTCAAAGAAGAGAGAGAATGGCCATGTGCGATCTGCCACAAGGGCGTGGGAAGTAATTCCATCTTGTGCAGTGTCTGCGATAAGTGGGTACATGACAGATGTAGTGGTATTAGAGGTAGACTGCAAGATAATGCTTGTTTCATGTGTGCAGTATGTCATTGAGAGCATGTGGAGATTGTGAGCCATGAAAGGATTGAACTTGCTGGTGAGTCTCTTGCATGTGTGGATAAGTTATGTTATTTGGGAGACATGTTATGTGATGGAGGTGGGGCTGGAGCTAGCTCTGTGGCTAGAATGAGGAGTGGTTGGAAGAAATTCAGGGAGCTGTTGCCTCTCCTGACGAGAGGGCACTCCCTTCATGCTGAGGGATCCTCGTATGCAGTGGTGGGCAGTGCAAACGAAAAAGGACCTTGCGCAAGTGCAATGCACAATCCACAGTTCACTACCTTGTGCAAGTGCAATGCACAATCCACAGTTCACTACCTCACACAAGCGAAAGTGTGCAATCTGACTAATATTACCTCGTGCAATGTCACAAAGCGCAAGCACAAACCATTTGCATATATTTGTGGAAATTACTGTAATATATTGAGATACTTAAATAAATTAGCATACTTACAGTACTTACTTTCCTTTATTATCATTCTATCTCTCTATTGCCAGACGCTTTAATCTCGTAGGGGGTGGCCACTGGCCACAAACAACAAATCGCCTCCATGTCACCCTGTCCCCTGCCATTTCACTGCCCTGCTTCCATCTCACACTCCCCTCTCTCATATATCGCTCCACTCCATCCTTCCATCTCATCCTTGGCCTCCCTCTCCCTCTCACTCACATACACTCTCCTCGATAGTCTCTCACTCTCCATCCTCTCCATATGGCCAAACCACCTTAATGTGCTTCTCCTAACACTTCATATCACATCCACATCCACACCACAACGATCCTTCACTTCATTTATCAGTTTGTCTTTCCATGTAACTCGACATGCTCCTCTCAAATAACTCATTTATTTCCACTCTCTCGGTCATTTGAATTTCACACTCTGCATCTGGCTGCCAAGACTGAGCAGTACAGCCGGTCCTCCTGGTACTGGGAGGATCCATTACTGACAAATTAAATTGAACTTATTTACTGTGAAATAAAATGATTCACTTCACACACATTAAATGACTAAGGAGGTAGGTCCAGAGCAAGGCGTTGTTAACTCGTGGAAGTTCATACAGAGGAGTGAGTGCAGTGGAGGGACAGAGAAACAAAAGATGTGATGTTGCCAGTTTTACTTTTATCTGCATTTTCTCAAGACATTTTATTTAATAACTTAATATAGATATACAACAGAATATATCGGTAGAGAGGTGGCCTGCAGTCCTAACGGACCCAGGTTCAAATCCCCACTGGGGCAGGGAACAGTTTAACAATTTGAATTTCTATAAATCAGGCTTTACTGATCTACCAGAAGACCCCCCGACATGTCGTGAAAACACCCCCACTAATACCAATACATCAGTCCTGTACGAGACAGCCCTAGCATGTATTCAATATGGACGGTGGGTGTTAGCGCCGAATTGGTGACACGTAAAGATGTATGGTATGTAGGAGGACTGCTGGGCCTTGATGGCAGGCTGTGAAGCCTATGCCCAAAGTCGAACACATAAAAAATAAAAAAAATGCAATTCCTTACAAAAATCATTAAAAAATATCATTTAAATCAAATATCCAAGGCCTAATAAATTATTAGGCTCTGGATATTTGAAAGGTGCTGGGAGGAATGAAAAAAGTGTTTAGATGTCATTCACTTAGAATGGATGTAAAGAGAAGGCTGTATGAGGATATTGTGGTACCAACTGCATTAAATGGGGCTGAAACATGGAATGTGTGTGTAGCAGAGAGGAAAAGTTTGAATGTAATGGAGATGAGGTGTCTGAGGAGTAAGTGTGGAGTAACGTGTATGGATCGAGTGAGAAATGATGAAGTGCGAAGGAGAACTGGAATTGTTCGGGAGATGGCTGATCGAGTAGAGAAGAGGGTGTTGCGATGGTTTGGGCATATGGAGAGAATGGATAATGAGCGACTGGTGAAAAAGATAACAAGATCTGATGTGAGAGGTGTAAGGCTGAGAGGAAGACCATGAATAGGATGGCTGGACAGTGTGAAGAGAGCGTTGGATGCAAGAGGGTTGTCTGTTGAGCAAGGAAGAGTGGCTGTGCATGACAGAAATGAATGGAGGGAAATTGTGAATGAATAAATGAAGACGCAGCCCTGAGGGGATATTCTCCCGCATTTTGTCTGATCAGCTGATCAGGTCAGGTGCGGGTAAGGGGCTGGATCCATTATGATGAGGCAGGGGTAAACCAGCTTTGCTGTCGGGCCCTGTTGCGGATGTCACTGACTGCACTGCGTAGTTGACCCTCGTGCGGTGAGGATCTGTCCCTTCTCCCCTTTGGGGCTAAGATGTGAATGAATGTGTATGAGTGGATGAGTAGATTGGTAGTGTGTTGACCTGTCTCGGCTACCTCCCTTTTCTTGGGGGAAGCAGCCTAGGTATATAGATAGATAGATAGGATATTTGATTTAAATAAAATGTTTTAATGATTTTTGTAGGGAATTGCATATACTATTCTTAATAAATAATGTACTTTTAATTTATTATTAATAATAATAACTTAAAAAACATTAAAATACATTATCTCTGTTGAAGCATTTTAAGAAATGCTACTATCCTCCCGAGCGCCTCCCCCCAACAATCCAGCCCTCGTGACCAGCCCGAGCCTCCCCCATCCCTTGTCCAGCCATGCGAGCAGCTCCCAAAACCACGTGTCTGCGCAATCTACAGGACAGGTGCGCAAGGTAGGTGTGCAAGCACAAATTAATTTGTGCAAGCGCAAATTTAGTTGCGCTTGCACCCCAGCCTTTTCACGTGCAAAAGTGCAATATTGCACATGATCTCGAGCGGTGTGCAATGCGCAAATAATATTCACCGGAGCTCAAGGATGCGCAATTGCGCTTTGTACAAGTCCTTGCGCACCTGCCCAGCACTGCTCGTATGCAATACTGTATACATTAGGAGTGTAATGCTGTATGGTAGTGAGACTTGAGCAGTAAAGGAAGAGAATATTTGCAGACTCAAATGTACAGAAATGACACTGATTTGGTGGATGTGCAGTGAGTCCCTGAGTGTGAGGCCTGGGGGAGGCTAGGTTTACGATGGACGAGTTGAAGGTTAGAATGGGACTGGATGGTATTGATGCTGTGATGAGGAGAGGTACATTGAGATGGTTTGGGAATGTGGAGAGGATGGGGAATGATAATTGGGTGCAGAAAGTGAGAAGTGTTAATGTTAGGGGTACAGTTGCAAAAGGCAGACCGAAAAAGACCTGGGACAAGGTCACTGAGTGTAAACTCTGGGATACGGATCTGAATAGCGAAGCTGGCAGAGATCAAGCAGCATGGACAGCCACCATTAGGTGACCATGGTCAACACATGCATGTTGGAGCCTTCAAAAATGAACAAACGAACAAACAACTCTCATCCCTTACTTATAATGGAGGCTACCTGTATGCCACTACCTAAATCGAGTTTGTTTTCGACATAATTACGCAACTACTACAACTTGAATATATACTAAGTTGTAGTTGAATGATACTGTTGGTTACAGTCTAACCTGGCTATTTATATGACCATCAGCTAAGAAGGAAAGGATAAGGGATCTTTGTCAAGTTAAACACACTATATCACTTACCAGAGGGTTGGGGGTCCTCAAGCATGTTTCATGGGTTAACTTCAGTATAACTCAATTGCATCATCTTGCCTGATAGCACCTCCACTACCTCCTTTCACAGATTTGAGGGAATTTCATGTTTAGTCCTTGTACTTGTACCAACCTCCTCCACACATTAAAGGTAGGTTTCATGTCTGATTCTTGTGTCAGCATCTTCCACACATCTGAGAGGCATTTTCTGTTTGGTCCTTGTGCCAACTTCTTCCACACATTTGAGGGGAGTTTCTTCTTTGGTCTTTGTGCCAACTTCTGCACTTCTGAGGGGAGTTCACTAATCGGTTCCTGTTCCTGTGTCATCCTGGGTTGTGGGCTGACCCCATCAGAATACTGTATCTTCAATGCTCCACCCATAACTGTACTCCTTTTCACCTCCATTGCAGCATCAACTGTGACTGTCCACCACCACTCTAAATGGTGAGAGTAGCCTTCTGTGTCACTATGTATACAAAAGCATCCATTGCTGCACTTATAAATGACTTAGCTATGATGCTTGTTCACATCCATGATGAGTTGAGTCTGGCATGATGAGTGCACCCTTCTGTCACAATGCATCTCAAACTATCCACAGCTACATGAATATCCATTCCAATGTTTGTTGCTTGTATAAATCCATGCTGAACTGAGTCTGGTAATGATAAGAGTAGCACTCTGTGTCACTGCATCCAAAACCATCCACTGCTGCACAGACATAAATTCCAATATCCAGTAAATGTATACATCCACAGTGATTTGAGTTTTGTCGATGGAGCTTTTGAGATGGTGGAGCCTTTTAGTCTTACTGGTGGGTGTTTTGAGTCTTGTCAGTAAAGTCTTTGGGTCTTGTTCATGGAGCCTCTGAGACTTGCCGATGGATCTGAGCCTTGGTGGTGGAGCATTTCAGGTTTTGTGGATGAAGTCTCTGGCCTGGCCTTGCACATCCCTTGATCCACCACCTAGAATTAAAATAACAATCATTAATTTCAATTCCGGAAAACTGTATATTTTAATGTCAGAAAACATCATCCTAGAGTAGTAACCATCCAACCATCAATCCATCATCCAATCCTACGTCCCCCCACAGAGGAGTGTAGGAACCCGGGGCTATGCATGTTGGCCCTGACATTTAAGATGAGAGTGACCAGCCTCACTCATCCCTGAGTGGCATTATGTGAGCAATAAACCCCAACCACACCACTGATATAAACCTACACAGGCTCAATCTGACTGGAGCACCTTAATTATCCACTCAACCACCACACACCATGAATTGGTTATATGGTTACCACCCAGCACAGTAAATGGTTTCCTGGTGTACAGGAAACCATCTGGCTTGTCACTCAGTGTAGTCACCCATAGGCAGAAAGAAGACGAAAGAATGAAAGAAAGAATGACAGAAAAGGAAGTGTACAGTAGTAACCATCACTATTTTTCCTTTCACTGTGATAACACCTTTCATAATTAATTCCTGCTATTCTCCAAAAATGTTATTCAGCTTAGATATGGGGGTGTGGGTGTGTTGGTTGCGGAGAAATGGGTGGAGTATGTTATGAATGTCATGAGAGTAAGTGATAGGATAATAGTAGTGAAAATTTTGATAGGACGGGTGATGGTTTCAGTTATATCAGCATATGCTCCGCAGGTAGGATTGGATGACGCAGAGAAGGATAGATTTTGGGATGATTTAATACGTGTAGTGAGTGGTATGGGCGATGATGAGGTAGTGGTTCTGGGAGGGGATTTAAATGGTCATGTTGGTGAAGCAGCTCAAGGTTATGAAGGAGTCCATGGAGGATGTGCATATGGTGTGAGGAATGCGGAAGGGGAAAGAATACTCGAGCTTGGGGAGGCTATGGACATGATTGTGTGCAACACACATTTTAGAAAAAGAGTGAGTAGATTGATTACGTACGAGTCCGGGGGAAATAGTAGCCAGATAGATTATTTTCTGGTCAGGAGGGTTGATAGGAGATTAGTGAGGGATGTTAAAGTTATAGGAAGCGAGGAGTGTGTGCAGCAGCACAAACTGTTGATTTGTGACATGGTGCTTAAGGAACAAAGGATGAGAAGGAGGACATATGTACCTAGGAGGAAAATATGGAAGCTGAGAAACCAATCAGTAAGGGATGCCTTTTATAGTGAGATGAGGAGAGTGGTGGCTGAACAGGAAGCTGAAGATAGAGACGTTAATGAACAGTATGGAGCCCTTAAGAACAACCTCTTGAGAGTTACCGATGAAATATGCGGTTGGACAAGAGGCCCACCAAGACATAAAGTAACTTGGTGGTGGGATGAGAGTGTAGAAGCCGCAGTTAAGGAGAAGAAAAGGCTTTTCCGGGAATGGAAGAAGGGTGGTAACAGGGAGGAGTACTTGGCTACCAAGCGCAGGGCTAGAAGAGAGGTATACAGGGCGAAGTCTGAGTCACAGAGACTTTTACTTGATAATCTAAATCATGAAGGAAGGAAAAATATGGTTTTTAGGGTGGCAAATCAGATGAAGAGAGATAATCGGGACATTGTAGGTGAGCAGTGTGTGAAGAATGATGAGGGAAGGGTACTGGTAAACAGTGAGGATATTAAAGATGCATGGAGAGAGCATTATAGTCGGTTGTTGAATGAGGAGTTTGATTGGGATAGGGAAGGTTTGGAGCCAGGTGATCCAGTGTTTGGGCCTTGGCCTTTGATTGACGCTGCTACTGTGAGTGAGGCAATAGGCAGGATGCGGGTGGGGAAGGCAGCAGGTGTGTCTGGGTTGACTGCCGAAATGTTGAAGGCCTCAGGAGATATTGGGGTGAGGTTAGTCACTGACCTGATAAATAGGATTATATATGAGTGTGTTGTCCCAGATGATTGGCTGAAAAGTGTAATTGTAAATGTGTACAAAGGGAAGGGTGATGCCCTGGAAAGGGGAAATTACAGAGGTATAAAGCTCTTAGATCAGATAATGAAAGTAATGGAGAGAGTTCTAGAAGGTATGATTAGAGAAAGAGTGAATATCAATGAGATGCAGTTTGGGTTTATGCCAGGCAGGGGGACCACTGATGCCATATTCATTGTTCGACAGCTTCAGGAAAAATATATTGGAAAGAAAAGGGAATTGTATTTTGTTTTTGTTGATTTGGAAAAGGCCTTTGACAGAGTCCCTAGAGAGGTGGTGAAGTGGGCAATGAGAAAGCTAGGGTTGGAAGAGTGGCTGGTTAGGGTGGTTATGGCCATGTACGTGGGTGCTCACACTCAGGTAAGGGTGAATGGAGCTTTGAGTGATGAGTTTCCCGTGAATGTTGGTGTGCATCAGGGGTCAGTTTTGAGTCCCTTGTTGTTTATCATGGTGCTTGAAGCCCTCTCACGTGACTTCAGAGATGGACTCCCATGGGAGATGTTGTATGCTGATGATTTGGTGCTGATTGCTGAGAATGAAGGGGAGGCTGAGGAAAGATTTAAGAAGTGGAGAGATGGTATGGGGCACAAGGGCTTAAGGGTAAATGCAGATAAAACAAAAGTGATGATATCTAGGGTTGGTGGAGGTACAATCAGAGGAGAGGGAGAGTGGCCATGTGCAGTTTGCCACAAAGGTGTGGGAAGTAATTCCATCTTGTGCAGTGTCTGTGATAAGTGGATGCACAAGAGATGTAGTGGTATTAGAGGTAGACTGCGAGATAATGCTGATTTCATGTGTGCGGTGTGTCGGGGAGAGCAGGAGGAGATTGTTAGGCGTGAGAGGGTTGAACTTGCAGGTGAGTCTTTTGAGTGTGTGGAGGAGTTTTGTTATTTGGGAGACATGTTAGGTGCCGGAGGTGGGGCTGGAGTTAGCTCGGTTGCTAGAGTGAGAAGTGGTTGGAAGAAGTTCAGGGAGCTGTTGCCTCTCCTGACATTGAGAGGACTCTCCTTACGTGCTAAGGGGTCTTTGTATGCAGCATGTGTTAGGAGTGTGATGCTGTATGGTAGTGAGACCTGGGCAGTAAAGGAAGAAGATATTCGCAGGCTCAAACGTACAGAAATGACAATGATTAGGTGGATGTGCAGTGCGTCCCTGCGTGCAAGGCCTGGGGGGGCTGGGCTTACGATAGAAGAGTTGAGAGGTAGGATGGGACTGGAGTGTATTGGTGTTGTGATGAGGAGAGGCAGGCTGAGGTGGTTTGGACATGTGGAGAGGATGGGGGAGGATAATTGGGTACAGAGGGTGAGAGGTGTTAATATTGGGGGAGGGGTTGGGAGGGGTAGACCGAGAAAGACATGGGATGAGGTCATTAAATGTGACTTAAGGGTTAAGGGACTGAATAGGGAGGCTGCCAGAGATCGAGCAGCATGGAGAGCCGCCATTAGGTGACCAAGGCCGACACATGCAAGCATGTTGGAGCCTTCAAAAATGAGCGATGAGCGATGTACACTTTATGAACTAGCAAGGTTTGATACAACACTCATGACCTCCCTATCCAACAGGCTCTCCTAAAGTGAATAAAGTCATGAGGCAATATAAAAATATATATATCACACAAAGAAGTCATCATACAGAAGGGGTTAAAGACTGAACACATAACACACATTAACATATAAAGACATCACATACCAGGTACTAACTTAATAAAAACACTGAAAATATATATCAATCACTATAATCATTTTTTTTTTTTATGTGTCCGACTCTGGGTAAAGGCTTCACAGCCTGCTATCAAGGTCCAGCAGTCCTCCTACATACCATACACCTCTACATGTCACCACTTCGGTGCTAACACCCACCGTCCATATTGAATACATGCTAGGGCTTCTCATACAGGACTGGTGTATTGGTATTAGCGGGGGTATTTTTACAACATGTCGGCGGGTCTTCTGGTAGAACAGTAAAGCCTGATTTAATGAAATTCAACTTAAACTGTTCCCTTACCCAGCAGGGATATGAACCTGGGTCTGTCGGGACTGCAGGCCACCTCTCTACCGATTGCACCACAGCCTCCCCTATGTCTACTGACAGTCTGATGCTTTAATCCCAGAAGGGTTGGCCATACACAAACTGCCTTCTCTGCCACTAGGCTGCCCCATACTGAACATACCATACCTCTCCACCCCATCCCTCTATTATATCCTAAGTCTCCACCTATATAACCTTTAGAAGAAATCACACGTTAACTCAGTTTTAAAAATTTACATCATGTGACTGTCTAGTCAAAATATAAGGGAAATGAAAAAAATGGTATGTCACTAAACAAATGAGCAGTACGTGTGAGTTATCTCAATATTCCTAGGGTTTATAAAGACTCCAAGATGCTTGCACGCGTCAGCCTTGGTCACCTGATGGCGGCCCTCCACGATGCTTGACCTTTGACAGCCTCCCTATTCAGTTAATAATTTTTCTACTTAGTGGTTATGTTATGACAATACTGTACAGCCATGTGACAAAGCTCAACAACAATTTTCGGCCAGCACTGTGTCCTGCCTTTCTTGTTCCTCCTTCATTCCCCAGAGTGATGTGGAACCTACCATGGTACTCCAGTAAACTGGAGGGAGAGACACAAATTCAGTGCCCATCTGGAAGGATGGGCACCTTTGTCTTCTCAATATAAAAACCTTGAAGAAGTTCCTTGCAATAATGAACAGAGGCACTGCATTCATCCACAACAAGGACCCGAACCCAGCGAGGAGTGATGCGTCATTGCATGGCATCAAACAACACTTGAAGGTGTACATAGAGCTCCTGGCAGCTAAGAAAAAGGCAGCAAGGCAGATCACTATCACCTGACAGCAGCACTACGGAACAGCCGAGGGCATCAATGAGTAGTGTGCAAATGCAACATTCTGCATCAACTGCCTGTGTCATGTCTGCCTCGTCTTCATCACTGCCTGGCACACCTGTACGCCACACCATCACACTCTCCCTTACCCTCACTGCTCTGTTCTCCATTGGCCTCACCACAATGTTCTCTATCGGCCTCATCACGCTGCTCTCCATCGGCCCCAGTGCATCACTCTCCCTTGGCCTCAACGCACTGCTCTCTCCATCTCTCTCAACCTGCTCTTGAGGACCTGGAATGATCGTCAGGACCCTCCAGCTGTCCCCCAACCTTGAGGGGGACCCTTGGTGACAATTCAAATTGGCCTAGGACAAACTTCAAGTGGATGGCAGAAGTTTCTGTTTGGGCAGTTTAGCTTTTGCACTTGAAGGTACCCTCCCTAACTCCACCGAACCCAAATCTGACTCACTACATCATACTGTAAATCATTATGCAATAAGCTGTTCACTTGACACAACCCTATCATAAAGTGAGAACCTGGCTATATCTGATGTTGCATTATCCAACAGACAATATTATTCAACAACCAAAATCTAGCTGAGGTAATGCATCATCCATTTTTTTATGGCATTAACAGCCAGCGTGCCACTAACCATACAGGAACAAATTCTACAGTACTACAGTATGGTGAGTACAATACTGTATACAATATTTTACTGTAAAATACTGTGTTGATTACCAGGAAAACTCTATATGCAGTTGTTTTTTTTCTATATCTGAACAGCTATGCAGCTGGGCCTATGTGATGAATCATGAGAAAAATGTAGAAGTAGTTCTACCCAGCCTCACTGGACCAAAGCAAGAACTGCTATAATGATGGTTGGATCCAAGATTTTTATTTTATTTATTTATTTTTTTTGTGACCCATGTATTTATTATTTTCATGCAAGCTATGGACCTGCAGTATAAAACTGAACCACAAAAACAGCCTGTCTCACGATGTATTAACCCCAGTGGAGAATACGAGAATGAAATTAGGCTGTCACAGTCCACCATAGTGATGGGCAGGCGACCAACCTACACCTGGTGGCTCAAAAAAAAAAAAAAAGGCAAAGGAAAAAAAGTCACCTGTGGAATTTAAAACAATGCATAAGCTACATCATGTTCCGACCTGAAAGCTGTCTCGTCAGACCACCAGACAATGTCAGTTCAGTAAATACTGGGACCACAAACAAACAACTAAAAAATGATGGCAAATTTGCAGTTTTGGAGTGTCATGGTTATTCTGAATTTTAAAAACCTTGCTAATCCAACTTAATTAAAATAACAGACTGATGAAACCTAACTTACCCTAACCAGTCTAATCTAACCTATCTACATGAAGAGTGGGACATGACTGGATGAAACTGCAATAATACCAAAATTACATCCATATCATTAATATCGAGTCAAATGATTCATAGTAAAGGTCTCTACAATGATATCTTGAGAGAAAATAACATGAAAATCTGCATAAAACTTTGTGCTTTCAATTCAGGACTCCTGGATATATATTCTGACTGAAGATTATGCTGCTATGATAACAGGAACCTGCTGGAGGGAATTGTTGCATTTAATGTGACGGTGAAAAACTGGTAAAAGGGAGTAATTATGAAGAAATATATTTATACATAACAGTAATGAAAGGGTAAAAGAAGGAGAGAGTGATCTGGCATATGATGATGGTGGTGCCTGACTGATTAGTTGGTGATAATCCATCCTTGTTGGGGCATGTGGAGAATTAGCCAATTTCATTACCTCTCGTTGTACCTGCAGCATCCATTCCATCAACCAAGGGATTTATTTTACCTGAAGCCCCTTTTCAGTTCTATCCAGAGGTTTACCTAAATCTCCAGCACTATCATCGGGGGCAGAAGATAAATAAGTACTTAAAATCTGATGATAAACTTATGATTTAACGGCAAATTCAGTAATACCTGAAACAAACAAACAAACAAAACTGTCCCTGCCCGGTGAGATACACTGGAGCGAGGGTTGGACGCTCCTGGGATGCTGTCGTGACGATTAACAATAATTAAATTATATAAAAGAGGTGCAAGATGTGATGACAGACTAAAAATAATAGCAAATACGACAAAAGTAAGAAGAAAAAAGCATAAATTAAATAATATAACAATAATAATGGAATCCAGAGTTTGTTTACAACTCCACTTGGTGATCAAGTGGTTGCGCGGGACCTTTAAATTCTCAGCATGTGGTTTTTTAATACCAGTTACCACATTCACAAACATGCCTAAGGTCACCGTACGCCTTCATGTGGCGGAATCGATATAATCGGGCGGTGGAGCTACCTGGTTATACAAACGTCCCGCAACTCCTTCCCTATCCCCCAGTAGGACGATGGTGGACTGCAGGAGAGAGAGAATTTCGTGCTGCAGTCCACTGGGTCGACATTCTGATGAACCTGGAGCTACAGATATTATTCTTACGATCGTTTGTCGTAACTTAAATTTGTTTTTACAGGAAAAACTACAGATATGAAAAGTTTTGCACTACCCTTGTCTTGCTCTTCCTACAGATAACATATGTAACGTGCGATTATTTTTCTTACGAACCTTACTCTTCACTTTAACTATGCGTAAAACTGACATCTCTCCATCTTCTGCTGAGCTATAACAGGAGACTGACACTTGAATATGATGAAAGTCACGAAAAAGTGCTATGGAAGTAATGTAAAGCCACAGTATTGTGTGATTCTGCCACTGAACTAAGGGAAAGAAGCTACAAAAGGACGAAAATCTCGGTCACGATAAATGTGATTTGTTTCTGCAGGCGGAACACAATATCTGGCTTGTGTATACACACACACACACACACACACACACACACATAT
>JAGKTI010003486.1:0-23773 GCA_018397915.1 Birgus latro
TCTTTTATAACCCCATCTATGTACAGATTGAACAACCATGGTGACATGACACATCCTTGTTTCAATCCAACCTTCAAATGAAAAGATTCACTCAGTTTGCCATCCACACGCACTGCAGCCTTAGCACCCTCATACATACTCTTCACCGCCTTCAGCAACTTCCCATCCACTGCATATATTCTTAATACCTTCCACAATCCTTGTCTATCCACCCTGTCATATGCTTTCTCCAGTTCCATGAAGGCTGCATACAACTTCTTGCCCTTCTCTAGAAACTTTTCCACTAAGGATCTAAGAATGAATATCTGGTCTACACAACCTCTTCCTTTCCTGAAACCTTGTTCTTCTCCAACTAATTCCTCTGTTATTTCCCTAACTGTCAATAAGTATCCTACCATATACTTTTCCTATTATACTGAGAAGGCAAATGCCCCTATGATTACCACACACTGCTTTTTCCCCTTTTCCTTTGTACAGAGGAATAATTATACCTGACTTCCAATCCTCCGGGACTCTACCCTCCTCCCAAGCCAATCTGTACACCTTCCACATCCATTCTATTACTATCTCTCCCCCATGCCTCAGCATTTCACCACACACTCCATCAATTCCTGGGGCTTTCCCCATTTTAACTTTCATCATTGCTTCCACCACTTTCATCCTGGTGATTTCTTCCTCTCTTCTCACAACCCTCCTTCTCCTCGCCATTCCCCAGCCACTTATACTTGCATTACTTTCATTCTCTATGTTCAGCAATTCGTTAAAGTGTTCTCTCCATCTGTTTACTTTTTCTCCCTTCTCCACTAATAATCTACCATTTTAATCTTTCACACCCCCACTGACTTTGTTGGCGCCCTGTCTAGCTCTCTCTACCTCCTTCCAGATCATTTTCTTACATTCCCTCCACTTTGCACTCAAATTCCTTCCAAATTCCTCATCCACACTCTGCTTACTCTCTCTTACTAATCTTTTCACCTCTCTCCTCCTCTCTACATATACAGTAAGACCTCACTATAACGGACTAATTGGGGCTCAGGCCAGTCCGAAATATGCGATTTTCCGATAAAAGCGACATCCGGACTTACCCCTGCTAATCTGGACTTTTTCCGTTATATCAGACATTAGTCCGGATTGCATCAGTGGTTTTCACCACCATTGCAATATTGTACTGTGTTATACCTTCACTACATTAATCAAATGGTTTAATAATACTGTACTGTGCACTGAAAAACATGTCTTTTACTTGTCTTATTGTGGTGAACATAGCTGAAGTTGTCAGGCAGTCCGGACTGCTTTCTGGCTATATCGGACTTTTTCCGATATATAGGGGTTTAGTCCGGTAGCTCCTCGAGTCCAATAAAAGCGAATTCCGGTCTACTGAAGTCCGTTATATCGAGGTTTTACTGTAACTCTCTCGTCCGTCTCTCAGCTTCTTCGACGCCCCAGTTCTTCATCCAATTATTATATGCTTTCTTCTTTTGTGCCACAGCCTCTCTCACCTCTTCAGTCCATCATGCTGTTCCCTGAACCCCCTTTCGTCTTCTCTTCACCCCACACACCACCTCACATGCTGCACAGATTTCTTCCGTGAATATCTTGCACACACCTTCCATGTCCCCCATCAGCTCCAATCTATATTTACCCAATCGCTCCTCCACTTCCCTTTTATATTCAGCCTTTATTCCATCCTCTTGTAACTTTTCTACCCTCCTTGTAAGAACTAGTTCCTCCTGTCCTTCCCCTCTTCTCTTCCTCCATCTTGTTTGGATTCTGATTCTGGCCACCAGCAAGTGGTGGTCAGAAAGTCCACTCCCCATTCTGGCCACCACCAAGCGGTGGTCAGAAAGTCCACTCCCCCAATCACTATATACTCTTGCATCCATTACACATCTTCTCATCCTTCCATCCACACACACATAGTCAATCATTGCCTTCCGTTCATTCATTCCACCGTCCACCCTTCTCACCACTCGCCATGTATACCTATGGATCATTTTGTGCCTGATGAGGGTATTAGCTAACACCAACCCCCTCCTGGCACAAATGTCCTCTAAAGCACTGCCATTCTCCTCCATCTCTGCAGGCACACCCCACTCACCAACATGCTCCATCCACCTTCTCATTCCCTACTTTTCCATTCATATCGCCAATCAGAAACACTCTCTCATTCCTTTCAAACTTTTCCAAGCAGGCTTCCACATTTGTCCAGAACTTTTCTCTCACTCTGCTTACACGATCTTGCGTTGCTGCATACACGCACACAATTGCCCACATTTGTAGTCCAACTTTCACTCTTACCCACACAATCCTTGACCCAGCTGATCCATACTGTCTTACATTCTCCTTTCATCTGTTGCTCACAGCAATACACACGCCCTCTCATTCTCTCCCACTCCCGTGCATATACCCCACCCATATTCCCATTCTCTCACACTCTCACCTCGACATTTAGTTTCAGTTATTCCACATACATCCACTTTTGCACTCTCAAGCACCTGTACAATCTCTCTCTTTCACCTCATCATTCGTACCCCTTACATTCCATGTTGCAATCTTTACTATGTCCTTTGTCCGGTCCTTTTTCGTCAACTTTTGGTCAGTCCTGGTCTGAGGCTTCTTGTTCGTAATTTTAGTTAGTTGTTTTTACGGGGTGGGGCACTAACCCACCACCAACCCTTTTAGTCGCCTCTTACGACAAGCAGGGATACTGGTGGAGAATTCTTGCAAAAAAAAAAAACCCTACCCCCAGGGAGAATTATTATTATTATTATTATTATTTACCTTTGAGGAAGTTAGATACATCCTGGAGCTGAGGAATATTGTTCTCCCTGTAGCCGCAGTTCTCGATGAGGAGAGGGAAGACGGTGTTGTGTTCCTTGCAGGTGTGGGTCTTGTACGGCTTGGTCAGGTTGCGAAACACCACGCCGCAGGTCTTGATCTCGTCCTCAGTGTACTGCACCCGGGGGATTACTTTATATAAATAAATGACGTGCTTGAAGCGTTGAGTACTTATATGATTTTATTTACTGACAATGTAAAAATTATGAAACTTATTAAAGGAGTATATTTTTGTAAGAAATTGCCAGAAGTTCTAGATAAATTTAAATGGACCTTTGTGTGACTATACAGGAAAACCTATTGCCAGAGGAACACAGAAACAGGGTTACTAGAGGAACTTATGGGCTACTGACCATCATGAAAGTGGCATTTATATGGCTGATGAGATGCTGAGAGACTTAATAGTGACCATAAGAAGACCAAGACTGAAATATGTAGTAGTGATATTGTCACCACACTTGAACAAGCACACCAGTAAACTAGAAAGGATACTGAGGACAGTCACAAAATTGACACCAGGTTTGAGGGAGTTTTCTTATGAGGAGAGATTAGAAAAGTTGAAATTGCCATCCCTGGGAGAGAAGAGAGAGGGGAGAGTTGGTTGCAATGTTTAGAGGAGTGAGAGGAATAGAACGTGTGGACAGAGAGGACCTCTTTGTGAAAGTTGATGGAAGTACAGGACTTGAATTCAAGCTGTTGATGCTTCAGTGATGTAAAGGGAGAGGTGGTGTGAGCAGAGAGCATCCATGTGTTTAAATCTAAATTGGATAATAAATTATTGTAGAAAAGAGATGGGACAACACGAGCTTAGCTCAGGTCCTATATAATAGTTTTTTTTTATTTTTCGACTTTGGGCATAGGCTTCACAGCCAGCTATCAAGGCCCAGCAGTCCTCCTACATACCATACACCTCCACATGTCACCACTTCGGCGCTGACACCCACCATCCATATTGAATACATGCTAGGGCTGTCTCAAATAGGACTGGTGTATTGGAAAGAGGTAAAGAGAGCTAGACAGGGTGCCAACGAAGTTAGTGGGGGTGTAAAAGATAAAAATGGTAGATTACTAGTGGAGAAGGGAGAAAAAGTGAACAGATGGAGAGAACACTTTAACGAATTGATGAACATAGAGAATGAAAGTAGTGCAAGTATAAGTGGCTGGGGAATGGCGAGGAGAAGGAAGGTTGTGGAGAGGACGAAATCAGTAGGATGGAAGTGGGGGAAGCAATGAAGAAAGTTAAAAAGGGGAAAGCCCCAGGAATTGATGAAGTGTGTGGTGAAATGCTGAAGCATGGGAGAGAGATAGTAATAGAATGGATGTGGAAGGTGTGCAGATTGGCCTGGGAGGAAGGTAGAGTCCCGGAGGATTGGAAGTCAGGTATAATTGTTCCTCTGTACAAAGGAAAAGGGGAAAAAGCAGTGTGTGGTAATCATAGGGGCATTTGCCTTCTTAGTGTAATAGGAGAAGTATATGGTAGGATACTTATTGACAGAGTTAGGGAAAAAACAGAGGAATTAGTTGGAGAAGAACAGGGAGGTTTTAGGAAGGGAAGAGGGTGTGTAGACCAGATACTTATTCTTCGATCTTTCGTGGAAAAGTTTTTAGAGATGGGAAAGAAGTTGTATGCAGCCTTCATGGATTTGGAGAAAACATATGACAGGGTGGATAGACAAGGATTGTGGAAAGTATTAAGAATATATGGAGTGGATGGGAAGTTGTTGAAGGCAGTGAAGAGTATGTACGAGGGTGCTAAGGCTGCAGTGCGTGTGGATGGCAAATTGAGAGAATCTTTCCATTTGAAGGTTGGATTGAAACAAGGATGTGTCATGTCGCCATGGTTGTTCAATCTGTACATGGATGGGGTTATAAAAGAGATACAAGGTCAGTCAGTGGTTGTTGGAGTGGCCCTAGTTGAGAGAGGACAGTGTTTGGAAACTCCCTGTACTGTTGTTTGCAGATGATACTGTGTTGTTGAGTGAAGATGAAGGGGAGCTGCAAGGCTTGGTAGATGAGTTTGGGAGAGTGTGTAAGAAATGGAATCTAAAGGTGAATGTAGGGAAGAGTAAAGTGATGATCTTCGAGAGAAGTGAAGCCAGTGAATGTACAGTGAGACTGGATGGGGAGGATATGTGAGTGCATTTAAGTACTTGGGTAGTGTGATGAGTAAGGATGGAAATCTGGAGGGTGAAGTGCTTGAAAGGGTGCAGCAGGGAAGGAAGGTTGCTGGTTCGTTGAAAGCAGTGATAAGAAACAGGGAAGTGAGCATGGAAGTGAAAAAGTTGTTACATGACAGTGTTGTGATACCAACTCTAACATATGGAAGTGAAGCTGGGACCCTGTTGGAGGGACATAAGTCAAGAGTGAGAGCAGTGGAAATGAGTTATTTGAGAGGAGCATGTGGAGTCGCATGGAGAGACAGACTAACAAAAGAGGAAGTGAAGGCGAGTTGTGGTGTGGATGTGGACGTGATAGGAAGTGTTAGGAGAAACACGTTAAGGTGGTTTGGGCATGTGGAGAGGATGGAGAGTGAGAGACTGACGAGGAGAGTGTATGTGAGTGAGGTGGAGGGGGGGAGAGGAAGGGGAAGGCCGAGGATGAGATGGAGGGATGGAGTGGTGAGGTATATTAGAGAGGGGGTCCGAGTTGGGAGCGGGGTAGTGAAATGGCAGGGGACAGAGCGACATGGAGGCGATTTGTTTGTGGCCACCCCGTGCGGGATTGAGGCGTCTGGCAATAGATAGATAGACAGATTTTTACGACATGTCGACGGGTCTTCTGGTGGATCAGTAAAGTCTGATTTCATGAAATTCATATCCTTAAACTGTTTCCTGCCCCAGCAGGGGTTAAACACGTTAAGGTGGTTTGGGCATGTGGAAAGGATGGAGAGTGAGAGACTGACGAGGAGAGTGTATGTGAGTGAGGTGGAGGGGGGGAGAGGGAGGGGAAGGCCGAGGATGAGATGGAGGGATGGAGTGGTGAGGTATATTAGAGAGGGGGTGTGAGTTGGGAGTGGGGTAGTGAAATGGCAGGGGACAGAGCGACATGGAGGCGATTTGTTTGTGGCCACCCCGTGCGGGATTGAGGCGTCTGGCAATAGATAGATAGACAGATTTTTACGACATGTCGATGGGTCTTCTGGTGGATCAGTAAAGTCTGATTTCATGAAATTCATATCCTTAAACTGTTTCCTGGCCCAGCGGGGGTTTGAACCTGGGTCTGGTAGGACTGCAGGCCACCTCTTTACACACACACACACACACACACACACACACACACACACACACACACACACACACACACACACACACACACACACACACACACACACACACACACACTCCTATGTATATAATTGGATGATGCAAGACTATATACAATATGGTACAGTAAGCCCTCGATATAACAAACCCTTTTATAGCGAACTTTGGATATAACGTCCTACCATTTCCAGAGCGAACTTATATAGCGACCAAAGGTCGCTATGTCCGGTGGAAGTTCACTCCCTGGCATGGTAAGTGTAGTGTAACAGTACTACATTACATTATAGGCATTGTATTTATATATACAACTTCATACAGGATGGTATTAACCCTTAAACCGCGGGGTTGTGGGAGGCAGTCCTGGCACTTCCCGCCAGTGGTAATTCGTGCTCTGACTTACTTTTTAAAAATATGGGCCTAAACTAGGCTGAGTGATATAAATATCACTCAGGCTTCTCCTAAAATTTTTCATATATATTTAAATCTTGAAAGGCCCGGGTACTTAAAAAGAAAACAGAGGCACCCAACTGACGGCCCGCGGCTCGAGCCATCGCCACCGAGCGTCATGAAAGTGGCGGCCCGCGGTTAAGTGGTTAATGTACAGTTGCCAGACTTTCCACCTGGGCCACCTAGCTGCGAGAGGTGGGTAACAGGTGCTGGCAACTGTGTATCTGTTTGTTTGTGTGTACATGCTCGACAAAAGTACGGATTATCGTCTTCCGTTGTGAACCTCAGTCAGAGTTCAGCCCAGTATTCTGTCGACAGTTTTTAGCCGATAGAATTTCAAAGGAACTTCTTGAAAGTATTGGATAATGTGAGTATTGAAAACATTAAAGTCGCGTTTTCGCGACGTTAAAAGTCAAGATATCTTGACCAATATTGATATCGTATATTGACTTTCTTGCTGATACCCGTTTTCGCGAGCACTAAAAGTCAAAACGATATTGAATCTTGAGCATGACTAGGCAAGATTAGTCAATGTTCCTCCCGAGGTATTTTGACTGATACTGACTTTCCATTTTGTAAACAAACCCTGAGCAACGGAGGTCGAGCCAGACTCGGTAGAGAAGAAAAAACTTTCCACCTGTTGATTTCAGTTAAGTGTGTGTGATTTTCCATAACAGTGAAACAAATCTTCTGCCTCCAAAATATTTATGACCATTTTACCTTGTGTCCAACAACAATGGCACAGCTGCACCTTCATCTGCCGCCATGTTCTCAAGCCAGAGCCCCGTCTGGTTAGTAACCTGAGGAATAATATAATTAAATTCCTCTACTTCCAGAAATCTTCCAAGGCAGCCATGACGCATGGACAATGTTTACATGGCGCTCTTGTAAAGGCAATACAATCTTGCCGCAACCCGTTTTTGCGACACTCACTTGAAACTCAGTATCAGTCAAAATGAATATCAAGATGGTCTTGACTTGAAAAAGTCGCAAAAACACGTCTTAAGTAAAATAATAAAAAAGACAGCGTCTTTACATTTATTACATATTTATAGACGTATTCTTTTTCATTATTACATGATAAACCCACGGCTAAAAATTGTCTACTGAATATTGGGGGGAAGAACCGTCGTGTGACCAATCCTTACGGTAGAAAAATAGACACAGGTGTCTGACTGTTCATTATGCATTTTGCCAGTCCTGGGCCAGTCCCAATTAAACCTATTGAAATACCATTCTTGATCCGAGACATGATTAGATAAGTTAGGTCATTAATTGTTTCAGGATTGCTCATTGTGCGAATATTAATTTAAACTAAGTAGGAGAGATAGGAAGTAGATGTCGGAGGTTGAAACTCGTTCGTAGAGGCAGAATACTGCCTCGATTCAGCTGATCCGTGGGACGTGCTTCCACCCCCGTCAGAAGAGATGGGTTTCTCCTATTAAACACCAAGCCCTTATCTTATGACCCAGGTCTTAGCATCAGCCAGACAATGACCAACATCACATATCCTCGCACCTCGGGCCTCGGTGACGGGCATTAGGTTCGTAGGGGAAAAAAAAAGAAGAAAACAGTATTCCAGCCTGTAATGATAATTTCATGTTCGTCATGTTGCATTTACCAATCACCAAAGTAATATCACACGCAATGGTGACATAAATATCCCAGCAACATAGCAATTGTGCTTAATGTGACTGGAAGCTTTTGCGTACTGTGATGGAGAGGTGGTGTCTTCATCTTACTATAATGTGAGATAATGTTGTTCGGTGAATAATCGATGAGCATGTAAATGTGTGACCTCACACATAAGCGGCACCACTCACAATTAGTTTTCCTTGTAATGTGTAATTCAGTCATTCGTTAGATGAATGGACTATAAAGGTATATTGTAATGACCATAGTCATATGAAATATGATACGGTAAATCATTATCATAACTGATATAATAGCCACATTCGACAACAGTATGCATAAACTCTTTGCCTGCTGAGGTTACAGTATTTTAACCTCCTACCTCTTCGTAGTGCACCACAGAAGACATAAAAACATCTACCTGAAGTACTGCCAACGAGGAATTAAGCAACCGTTAACAGTGTCTGGACATCATTCTAATGTTTATTGGTCAGTGTCATTCATGATGTGAATATGGCAGGTAATCTTACTTATAACTGGACGTAGATGTTAGGTAAATGCATTCCTCTTCAACCCGTACTGATAATGGTATCAAGAGATAACCCTATGAAATGGAAATACTGATATAAGGAGACAGTGTGAGAGAGAAAGGCTTGGAGCGATTCCAGTATATAGGGCATTAACATTTTATGGTAACAATGTAAAACCAGCGTAGATAATAAAATGTTTACTGTTGTTTAGATTGCAAATATGTAGTAGAGTGCTAATGGATCTCAAAAACTAGTTCGCCAGTTATTATCAATGGCGGTATGAATAACGTAACCCCCCTCCCCCCCGTCCGGCACCTGCCCTGGCCTTCACTATGCCAAGCTCCCCCCTTAAGCAGCTCTCCCACCGGCTCGACCAGTTGCAGGAAACTGGTTGCATGGAATTGTTGCTTGCCACAGGTTGCACGGACCAAGTCCAAATAAGTACAATATAATATGTATTATTGTATTATACATAATTGTGTATGCTTATATCATACTACAGTAATCCCTCTATTATTCGGATGTCCAATATTCGAACACCCTCACTATTCGGATATCGTGGGCTGCCCTACCCCCAAAATGCCGAAAAATTCGAAAAAATTGGAAAAAAATCAATTTTTTTGGACCGCGTCAGTTTGAATTTCCTGTTCACGCCGATCGGCTGTGTTTACGCGCGTGGCACCTCTCTGTCGGTCCCCATTTCCCACTCAGCTCCTGCCTCGTGAACACCTCCGACAATGGCAGCCGAAGCTTTTGTGGTGATACTCTACCTCCTACAGTGCTTGATACTGCTCTTCACCTTCTTTATCATGTGTGTGATGATGGCCCCGCCACCTGAGAAGAGGAAGAAAGTGGTTCTGACTCTGGAGAAGAAAAGGGAAGGGTATTGGAAAAGATGGACGCTGGGTGGCCGACATCACGGATTCATCGTGAATTCAATCTCCCTCGCTTCACCTTGTTTGATATCAAGAAGTCCCGAGACAAACTACAGCAGTACATGGCTGATTTCCCTTCGAAGACCAAACGAAACGTGGAGAGGAAGGTGATGTTTAGTCCTAAGTATGCAGACATCGACCGATCCACGCTGATTTGGTAACGACAACAATGTGCCACAGGTGTGTTGGTACGTGGAAAGGAGCTGAAAGCTGCTGCTGAGAAGTTCAGGCTCCAGGACTCGTCACTAGACCACACGGGAATTTACTGTTATGTACAGTGCAGTGAAGTGATTTTTTTTTTTTTTTTTTATGTGTCCGACTCTGGGCATAGGCTTCACAGCCTGCTATCAAGGCCCAGTCGTCCTCCTACAATCTACATGTCACCACTTCGGCGCTTAACACCCACCGTCCATATTGAATACATGCTAGGGCTGTCTCATACAGGACTGGTGTATTGGTATTAGCGGGGCCATTTTTATGACATGTCGGCGGGTCTTCTGGTAGATCAGTAAAGCCTGATTTAATGAAATTCAAATCCTTAAATTGTTCCCTGCACCAGCGAGGATTCGAACCTGGGTCCCACGGGACCGCAAGCCAACTCTCTACCGATCGAGCTACCGACGTGATCCCAGTTATGCAAAAAAAAACGTTGTGGAAAGTGTTGGTCAAAAGTGCTGGTGATTGTAAATTGCTAAGGTTGTGTGGTGCAATTTCTTCGTGTCAAAGTCTGAGATGATAGAGTGAGTTATAGACGGCGGTTTCTTTTTTGTAAGTACCCTAACTTCATCAAAATTCCTTGTTTTGTTCTTTCCATATCATTAATCTCATGCATAAACTGTGTGCAAGATGATTTCCATAATGATTTTCGTGTCTAACCTGTTTTCAGCATGCTGTAAATGTGTTAAAAAATTACCCTAAATGTTAATCATAATTTCCTGCTTTCAATTTAATTTTTTCATGCACGGTTTTTAAGTGCACCAGCTATGATAATGGTGAAAGGCAGTGAATTTCATGTCCGGTCCTAACCTAACCTAACCTAACCTATCCTATCCTAACCTAACCTAACCTATGCTTACCGTAAAGATTTTCGTGCCTAACCTGCTTTCATCATGCTGTAAATGTGTTAAAAAATTACCAGAAATGTTAATCATAATTTCCTGCTTGCAATTTAATTTTTTCATGCATGGTTCTTAAGTGCACCAGCTAGGAAAAAGGTGGAAGGCAGTGAATTTCATGTTTGGTCCTAACCTAACCTAACCTAACCTATCCTAACCTAACCTAACCTCACCTATGCTTACCATAAAGATTTTCATGCCTAACCTGTTTTCATCATGCTGTAAATGTATTAAAAAATTACCAAAAATGTTAATCATAATTTCCTGCTTGGAATTTAATTTTTTCATGCATGGTTCTTAAGTGCATCAGCTAGGAAAAAGGTGGAAGGCAGTGAATTTCATGTTCGGTCCTAACCTAACCTATCCTAACCTAACCTATGCTTACCATAAAGATTTTCATGCCTAACCTGTTTTCATCATGCTGTAAATGTGTTAAAAATTACCAAAAATGTTAGTCATAATTTCCTGCTTGCAGTTTAATTTTTTCATGCATGGTTCTTAAGTGCACCAGCTAGGAAAAAGGTGGAAGGCAGTGAATTTCATGTTCGGTCCAAACCTAACCTAACCTAACCTAACCTATCCTAACCTAACCTAACCTATGCTTACCATAAAGATTTTTATGCCTAACCTGTTCTCGTCATGCTGTAAATGTGTTAAAAAATTACCATAAATGTTAATCATAATGTCCTGCTTGCAATTTAATTTTTTCATGCATGGTTCTTAAGTCACCAGCTAGCAAAAAGGTGGAAGGCAGTGAATTTCATGTTCGGTCATAACCTAACCTAACCTAACCTATCCTAACCTAACCTATGCTTACCATAAAGATTTTCATGCCTAACCAGTTTTCATCATGCTGTAAATGTGTTAAAAAATTTACCAAAAATGTTAATCATAATGTTCTGCTTGCAATTTAATTTTTTCATACATGGTTCTTAAGTGCACCAGCTAGGAAAAAGGTGGAAGGCAGTGAATTTCATGTCCGGTCATAACCTAACCTAACCTAACATTGTGTTAATCATAATTTCCTGCTTTTAATTTAATTCTTTCATGCATGGTTCTTAAGTGCACCAGCTAGGAAAAAGGTGAAAGGCAGTGAATTTCATGTCCGGTCATAACCTAACCTAACCTAACCTAACCATTTTTCTGGTAGCAGTTTACATCATTTACTGTATTTGATGCTTTGTATCCAATAATTTAGTGCATAAAATGTGAGAAAAGATGATTTCCATGTCAGATACTTACTTATACTATGCAGGCAAGTTCTGAGCACCTATGCCTCACTCACCTCTAAATCATCATTTTTTGTTTAAAATTCAATAAATTCATGCTTTGTGTGCATTATTTATGTGAAAAGGGACCTAAATAAGTGCTATACATGTCCAGTAGGGAGGTAGGAAGGTAGTTTTCTGATTTAGGTTACGTTAGGTTAGGGTCATGAAAAACCAGTGCTGGAGCTTCAGGGCCCACTATCCAGACAAAACCAATATTTGGACATGCCTTTGGCTCTATTACATCGGATATTGGAGGGATTACTGTATGTACTGTATATTACCTTATTATAATATTAATATAGTCATATTTATTTGGCCTTGGTCAGCGCGACCTGTGGCACACAACAATTTTACGTATGGCCAGTTTCATGCAACTGGCTGAGCCGATGGGAGAGTCGCCATACTCTTGCGACATTTTTCTCCTAACCCAACTCCATACCCAGCCATCCATGGGATGATCTCTGACTCTGACGGAGGTTCACCACGGACGAAGAGAGTTAATGATTCTAACTTTCGTCGAGCACGTACACACAAACAAACAGATACACTGTTTCCAGCACCCGTTACCCACCTCTCGCGGCTAGGTGGCCCAGGTGGAAAGTTTGGCGACTGTACATGGACTTTATAACTACATAAACCATTGATTTCTCCATGTGGAACTTCATAGAGTAAGTTGTGGTTGCGCATGTAGGACTGATTGACACAACAGATATAGCGACCTTGGGTCGGTAATCTCTCGGTTAATAACGACCATCGGATATAGCGAACTTTTGGATACAACGACCCCCCTCCCCCCTCCCCCCCATTAGTTTGTTATATTGAGGGTTTACTGTATTGCACTACCCTTAGGTGATTGTTGGACTGTTTAGAATAAAAAAATGCTACCAGTATATTAATAAGGGTTCAGTTCGCAGTCATTTCAGAGTTAAAGTTACTGATGATAACGACCATCAGATATAGCGAACTTTCGGATATAACGACCCCCCTCCCCCCATTAGTTTATTATGTTGAGGGTTTACTGTATTGCACTACCCTTAGGAGGTGATTGATGGACTATTTAGAATAAAAAAATGCTACCAGTATATTAACAAGGGTTCAGTTCGCAGTCATTACAGAGTTAAAGTTACTGATGATTGAATGGGTGGATTATGAAGGAGACCAATTTGCCTCATAAGTCATTAGTAACTAGCTCTGGAATGATTTGTAATTAAGATGTGTTGGTACAGCATTTTTTACTCAAAATAAGCTCAAGAATCTCTGCTGAATTTTGAAAACCCTAAACAGTAAAAATTTCCTAAACAGATGGAAACCCCTTTATATGGACTTTCTTACCACTCCATACTGGACCATTGGATACATTGTAGCTCATCTATGTGAATTGAAGCTGTTGGCATGTTACATCTCACATTTTGTGGTATATTAATAGTTGCTGTTTTCATGGTTTCTCCGTTGTCTGTATTGTAATTTAATAATTATTAAGAATTTGCGATTTTTTTTTTTTTTTTTAATAGTAAAGACATAGGCAGAGGAACAAAACAATGTACCGATTGTATTGTATAATGTCCAAGTCAGTGTTAACAAGACCATGTTTCTTCAGCCCTTAGGCCAGAACACTCACTGACTTTCACTTCTTCAGGACCCCAGATTATGTGGAAAATTGGTTAATATGGACTTCGTTTCTCCCAGTTAACCAGGATTACTGGTATATTTAGCTATATATTGGTACTAATAGCATTTGTAAGAACAGTTCATGGTACAGTTTTTACCACGGGGCCTGCTGTCTAACCTCTCCTTTTTGTGCAGGTAAAGATGGCAACAAGATCACAACAGTCATCGCCACGCCAGGCCAGGGGTCTGACCGGCCGCAAGAGGTGTCCTACATGGATACCAAGGTCATTGGCAATGGCAGCTTTGGGGTTGTATTCCAAGCCAAGCTGTGTGAGACTGGTGAGCTCGTGGCCATCAAGAAAGTCCTCCAAGACAAGCGCTTTAAGGTGGGTCACTCAGTCAAGTTTGTGATGTAGAGATGTATACACTGTTTCATAATGACAGACATGTGTAGATTGTTACAGGGACTCAGAGGCTTTTTGTGGTTGCTTGAGTAATAAGTCACACACACAAAATTGATTTTCGTATTTTGTTTAATATTTACAGCAGAAGAAGGGAGGTGAAGAGATTGGTGAAAGAGAGTAAGAGGAGAGTGGATGAAGAGTTTGGGAAGAATCTGAGTGTGAAATGGAGGGAGAGTAAGAAATTGTTTTGGAAGGAGGTAAAGAATGTTAGACAATGTGAAAGGGGAAGTAGTAGGGGAGTGAAAGATGGGAATAATAGATCGTTGGTGGAGAAAAGAGAGAAAATGAGGAGATGGAAAGAGCACTGTGAGGTTATGTTGAATGTAGAGAGAGAGAGCAGTGCAAGTATAAGTGGTTGGGGAATGGCTGGGAGAAGAAGAGATGAGAGGAGGAAGGAAGAGATCAGTAGGGCGGAAGTAGTTGAAGCAATGAAGATCAAGATGGGAAAGTCCCCGGGAATTGATGGCGTGTGTGGTGAAATGCTGAAGTATGGGGGGGAGATTGTTATGGAGTGGATATGGAAGTTGTGTTGATTGGCTTGGGAAGAGGGAAGGGTTCCAGAGGACTGGAAATCAGGTATAATTGTTCCAGTATACAAAGGAAAAAGGGAGAGAGGAGTATGTGGTAACCATAGGAGTATTTGCTTTCTTAGTGTGTTTGGAAATATATATGGTAGAATACTCATTGATAGGCATATAACAGAGGAGCTACTTGGAGAAGAACAAGGGGGATTTAGGAATGGAAGAGGGTGTGCAGATCAGATATTTGTTCTAAGATGTTTAGTGGAGAAATATCTAGAGAAGGGTAAGAAGGTGTATGCTGCCTTCATGGACTTGGAGAAAGCATATGACAGAGTAGATAGGCAAGGTATGTGGAAGGTATTAAGAATATATGGATTGGAGGGAAAATTGTTGAGTGCTGTGAAGAATGTGTACGAGGGAGCTAGGGCTGCGGTACGAGTGGATGGTGAGCTGAGTGAGTTCTTTGATCTAAATGTGGAGCTGAAATAGGGATGTGTGATGTCTTCATGGCTGATAAATATATTCATGGATGAGGTTGTAAAGGAGGTGCAAGGTAGGGCAGTGGATGTAGGGGTGTCTCTAATGAATGAGGGTGAGGTGTGAAAGATTCCGGTGTTGCTGTTTGCTGATGGTACAGTATTGTTGAGTGAAGATGAATGGGAGTTGGAAGGTTTGGTGAATGAGTTTGGGACAGTGTGTAAGAAGAGGAATCTGAAAGTTAATGTAAACAAGAGTAAAGTTATGGTGTGTGAGTGGAATGAAATCACAGAATGCAGAGTGAGGTTGGATGGTGAGGATATGGAGAATGTGAGTGCATTCAAGTACGTAGGTAGTGTGATGAGTAAGGATGGAAATGTGGGGATGAAGTGCTTGAAGGGTACAGCAGGGAAGGATGGTTGTTGGTTCTCTGAAAGTGGTGATGAGAAATAGGGAGATGAGTATGGAAGTTAAGAAGTCACTGCATGACAGCATTGTGATCCCTACCCTGACATATGGAAGCGAGGCATGGACCTTGCTAGAGGGGAGCGAGTCAGGAGTGAGAGCAGTGGAAATGAGTTACCCGAGAGGAGCATGTGGAGTGACACGGAGGGACAGGTTGGCGAATAAAGAAGTGAAAGAACGTTGTGGGGTGGATGTGGATGTGATTGAGAAAATTGTGAGAAATACACTGAGGTTCTCTGGACATGTGGAGAGAGTGGAGAATGAAAGACTGATTAAGAGGGTGTATGCAGGTGGAGTGGAGGGAGGGAGAGGGAGGAGAAGACCGAGGATGAGGTGGAGGGATGGAGTTGAGAGCAATATGAAGGAGGGGGGGGTGATTTGGGGGGAGGGCAGTCAAATGGTGGGCGGCAGGGTGACTTGGAGGTGTTTTGTCTGCGGCCACCCTTTGTGGGAGTAGGGCATTGGGCTAATAAAAAAAAAAAAAATGGTATGGTTTTCATAGTTACTGTCAGTATGTTGCTGATTACTTGTTTAATGAGCATCAAAATTTATTTTTTTATTTTTTAGCTCAACACTGACAAAGGTATGGCATCCTTCTGTAATTTTGCAGTATGCTGAAAGTGGGCGAGGGAAAAGGTGGAGGAGAAAAAAAGGAGAGGCACCGGGTAACAGGCGAGAATTAGAGATAAGATGTGGGAGAGGAAAGAAACTAAAAGACAGAAAAGGAAATAGATAGATAGACAAATAGACAGATGGATTGATTGATAAATATAGAGAAAGGTATGTAAACATTGATAGAAATATATATATATGTTCATGATAATAATTGCCCTTAACCCCTTATCTGCGGGTCGTCACTTTCGTGACGGTCGGATGCAATGGGTCATACCGCGGGACGTCACTTGAGTGACTCTGTGTGTTATTTTTAATTCCCCCGGGCTTTCAGGTGGTGACTTGTATCATCTATCAGCACTGCCAATGTCCAACAATAGTCAGAGCTGCTAATGTCATCAGTACTCCCATCCATTGTTGACAATTTAGCCATTTTCCCCCATTCTAGACTCCCCTTCCTACCTTCCCTCCATTACCTTCTCGTGTCATCTGCTCAGCTGCTCTGCGCTAAATAAATCTTCCCCGAATTTTTCCACTGTTTTCATCCGTTGAAATGAGCCCTATGCCATATTCTTATACAAAATGATATATATACAGTATATAAAAAATAAGGTAATTGATTGTGCCATACACCTGGAATTGGCTAATTATCACTTGGCATCATCCAACCTGCACTCGTTCGCTTATTTCCCCTGCTTTTTTTCCTGTGAAATATGCCATATGAGCTACTCTCGTAATATAAATGTATATAAGAAAGGAAGGGAGAAGCCTGAGTGATATTTATATTCACCTGGAACTACCTAATTTTTTATGTATTGTCTAGATATCCTAATACTTATTTCTTAGCATATACATTAGCAGCTGACATTTTCAACTCTTGGCTACCAAGATAGAGTCAGTTCGCTCTCGTCCTTCAAGGTGAAATGGCACCCCTCCATTTCTTCTGCTTTTGGGCCTATTATAAAAGGCCCTGTGACCTCTACCCTTACTAAACATTGTGTGGGAAGCGGTAAAGGACTGTAGATATATGTAAGTGTAATAAAGTACTAGAAATAATAAAGTGTGAGTGTGTATATGAGTAAGAAATGACAGATTACCAGCGGCGAATTAGCGCGAGTGAGAGGCTCGTATGCGCTCGTATTTTACATTGCTTTCAGCGTTTTTTTCTTTTTTTTAGTATGGATTCCAAACTACTTGGAAATCATCGAATAGTGTTTCTAAAGATAATATCTGGCAGTGGTATTCAGATTAGGGGTTGTCGAGAAGTGTAAAGTGGAGACTTAGTTACCCAACTTCAGAAGTCTCCACAAGTCCTACGGTAGTTGACAAGTGCTAAAAAAAACATTTCAGGAGAAAGCTGAGGTGTGTGCCATATGCATATGTAATTATAGCATTCTAGGGCTAACAATTGGCAAATATATTAAAAAGTCAGTCGGAGCGCGAATATCCCCGCGGGAAGGGCCCGGCGCGCCTCCGACAACCCCGTGGTGTAGGGGTTAAGGATTTGTCAATTGTGATTGCCGCAGGAGAAGGTGGAAATGTAGTTTTATACAAACTTGTACAGTATAGGAAACTTGCTTTATCACAATTTGTGATAAAGACACAGCAGTTTTGTTAATTTGACAGTAATGCACATTATTATCCTAGCTGTATCTAGACTGGCACTGATTTATGTGTAGGATGTATGCGATATACCTAAGGATTTATTTACTGTGTTTGCAAGCTGAATTTGGGTTTCAGTATAAATCCTAGTAAACAAAACATTGAGCAGTAAGAGAGTGCAATATTTGCACCCTACAAATCCTCTAAGGGTTGAATATTTATGCCTTGTGACCTCAATCTTCAACCATTTATTCTCAAAATCAAAGGGCTTCCGTCTTCCTTGACATTCAACCCTTCCACTATGTAGGTCCAAAGTGAATCAGAACTTTTTGAGATAAATTTTGCCATGTGACCTTGATTTATGACCTGTTCTGTTCAGAATCGAATCATCAACTGTCAGTCATTCCATGAAGTTTGGTTCATATCAAATACATAGTATATACTTGTTGAGTTGTTGCTTAACTCTGGTCTGCCTGGCCCAGCAGACCTGTTGACCACAAGTAAGCAACTGCCTCTGTGGTGTTGTCCCATGGGCTGCCTACACCATTGATGTTATGTGTGCATCTTAGTGTAGTGTGTGCTGTGCAGTGCTTCATTATGTGGGTTATACTGTATACTGTTTTAGGTTTAGGGTTGAACATTTGCCCCTGGGGTGTGACCTTGACCTGAACCAGTCCACAAAATTGGTCCTAATTGGATAAAAACTATGTAATTTGACCCTCCCATGTGACTGATCTTTGATTGCCACAAAAACAGTTGGTCAACTCCTTGGCTGACCCTCAGCTCTTCCACCTGGTCACAGTCAGATCAGTATTGCTTTTGTCATATTGGTCACACACAAATACACAAATGTATATGAGTCACACTTTAACCCCTCTGTGGCTGAGCCTCCAGAATTTGTTGGGACCCACAGGCCAACCACGGGGCTGATTTTTCATTTTTTTTTTCATTTTTTTCTTTTTTCCAAATTGAAGAGGAATGTCATAAGCACCTGGCAGTGCAATTTTGAGCTTCCTAGACCCATCTTGAGCCTTACAGTGGAGCGTGGAAGTTGTGCAGATTTATGCAGATGATATTGGTAACAAAGAAGATGGTTTGAAATGACTAGATGTGTGAATTATGAACAAAATCAATTCATAACATGGTAGGTTTCATTAAAAAAAAAAAATAACATTTGTTTCTGCTTATTGTGTTTATGCAAGTATCGAGATAATTCTGTAGTCTGGGTGGTTTAGTTTGGGTCCAAAGAGATGCAAGGGATGATATTTTTAGACTCTAACCAAATAAGAGTCCTCCTTTGCTTGAACAGGCTGTACCGGTACCACAGCGTATAAAATTCGATACGATTCTTGATTAGCACCTCGCACGAGGGAATTAATGTCGAGGGATGGGATGATTTTACATCCATATAATCACTACAAGAACACCTAATGTGTTACTGAAATGGTTGTGCAAAAGCAAGAAATGTGTAAAATGAACAAATTCAATAAATATGTGGACTGGTACTTATAAGTAAAATTATCATAATTATGAATGTTTTCCCCCTTTTTTATATTTATGATGTTTATTCCTGTATAGAGGTGCTTCCCTCCCCGGGGAGGTGGTCTGATTCGTGTGGAAAGAGAGAATAAGGATGTTATTTTTGGTCTGTTTCACGATAATGGGTACTCCTGGGTGTGGTGTAGGCCATACAGCCCAAGGTCTGCATCTTGAACAAGGGAATTAGTGTGAAGGGGAGGGAAGGTTTTACATCCATATATTCACTGTGAGAACATCTCATTTGTTGCTGAAATGTTTGTGCAAAACAAGAAATATGTAAAACGAACAAGTACACTACATAGAAAAATAATTTCCTAAAAAATACCATAATTATAAATGCCATCCCCCTTTTCTATCTATCTATCTGTCTATTACCAGATGCCTCAATCCCGCACGGGGTGGCCACAAACAAATCGCCTCCATGTCGCTCTGTCCCCCGCCATTTCATCGCCTCCATGTCGCTCTGTCCCCCGCCATTTCATCGCCTCCATGTCACTCACCCCCGCCATTTCACTACCCCACTCCCAACTCACACCCCCTTCTCTCATGTACCTCTCTACTCCATCCCTCCATCTCATCCTCAGCCTCTCCCTCCCTCCACCTCACTCACATACACTCTTCTCATCAGTCTTTCACTCTCCATCCTCTCCACATGCCCAAACCACCTTAACGTGTTTCTCGTAACACTTCCTATCACGTCCACATCCACACCACAACACTCCTTCACTTTCTCATTTGTTAGTCTGTCTCTCGATGTGACTCCACATGCTCCTCTCAAACAACTCATTTCCACTGCTCTCACTCTTGACTTCTGTCCTTCCAACAGGGTCCAAGCTTCACTTTCGTATGTTAGAGTTGGTATCACAATACTGTCATGTAACAACTTTTTCACTTCCATGCTCACTTCCCTGTTTCTTATCACTGCTTTCAACGAACCAGCAACCTTCCCTCCCTGCTGCACCCTTTCAAGCATTTCACCCTCCAGACTTCCATCCTTACTCATCACACTACCCAAGTACTTAAATGTACTCACATGCTCCATATCCTCCCCATCCAATCTCACTGTACATTCACTGGCTTCACTTCTCTCGAAGACCATCACTTTACTCTTCCCTGCATTCACCTTTAGATTCCGTTTCTTACACACTCTCCCAAACTCATCTACCAAGCCTTGCAGCTCTCCTTCATCTTCACTCAACAACACAGTATCATCTGCAAACAACAGTACAGGGAGTTTCCAAACACTTCCCTCTCTCACTAGGGCCGCTCCAACATCCACTGCCCGACCTTGTATCTCTTTTATAACCCCATCCATATACAGATTGAACAACCATGGTGACATGACACATCCTTGTTTCAATCCAACCTTCAAATGGAAAGATTCATTCAGTTTGCCATCCACACTCACTGCAGCCTGAGCACCCTCGTACATACTCTTCACTGCCTTCAACAACTTCCCATCCACTCCTTATATTCTTAATACTTTCCACAATCCTTGTCTATCCACCCTGTCACGCTTTCTCCAAATCCATGAAGGCTGCATACAACTTCTTTCCCTTCTCTAGGAACTTTTCCACTAAAGATCGAAGAATGAATATCTGATCTACACAACCTCTTCCCTTTCTAAAACCTCCCTGTTCTTCTCCAACTAATTCCTCTGTTATTTCCCTAACTCTGTCAATACGTATCCTACCATGAACTTTTCCTACTACACTAAGAAGGCAAATGCCCCTGTGATTACCACACACTTCTTTTTCCCCTTTTCCTTTGTACAGAGGAATAACTATACCTGACTTCCAATCCTCCGGGACTCTACTTTCCTCCCAGGCCAATCTGCACACCTTCCACATCCATTCTGCTACTAACTCTCCCCCATGCTTCAGCATTTCACCACACACTCCATCAATTCCTGGGGCTTTCCCCATTTTAACTTTCTTCATTGCTTCCACCACTTCCATCCTACTGATTTTTTCCTCTCTTCTCACAACCCTCCTTCTCCTCGCTATTCCCCAGCCACTTATATTTGCATTGCTTTCATTCTGTATGTTCAACAATTCGTTAAAGTGTTCTCTCCATCTGTTCACTTTTTCTCCCTTCTCCACTAGTAATCTACCATTTTTATCTTTCACGCCCTAACTAACTTCATTGGCACCCTGTCTAGCTCTCTTTACCTCTTTCCAGAACATTTTCTTACATTCCCTCCACTTTGCACTCAAATTCCCTCCAAATTCCTCATCCACTCTCTGCTTACTCTCTCTTACTAATCTTTTCACCTCTCTCCTCCTCTCTGCATATAACTCTCTCATCCATCTCTCAGCTTCTTCAGTGCCCCTGTTCCTCATCCAATGATTATATGCTTTCTTCTTTTGTGCCACAGCCTCTCTCACCTCTTCCATCCACCATGCTGTTCCCTGAACCCCCTTTCGTCTTCTCTTCACCCCACACACCACCTCACATGCTGCACAGATTTCTTCTGTGAATATCTTGCACACACCTTCCACGTTCCTCATCTGCTCCAGTCTATATTTACCCAATTGCTCCTCCACTTCCCTTTTATATTCAGCCTTTATTCCATCCTCTTGTAAGTTTTCTACCCTCCTTGTAAGAACTACTTCTTCCTGTCCTTCCTTTCTTCTCTTTCTCCATCTTGTTTGGTTTCTGATTCTGGCCACCACCAAGTGGTGGTCAGAAAGTCCACTCCCCCAACTTCTGTATACTCTTGCATCCATTACACATCTTCTCATCTTTTCATCCACACACACTAGTCAGTCATTGCCTTCCGTTCATTCAGTTCACCATCCACCCTTCTCAACACTTGGCATGTATACCTATGGATCATATTGTGCCTGAAGAGGGTATTAGCTAACACCAACCCCCTCCCGGCACAAATCTCCACTAAAGCATGCCATTCTCATTCATCTCTGCAGGCACACCCCACTCACCAACCGCTCCATCCACCTTTTCATTCCCTACTTTTCCATTCATATCTCCAATCAGAAACACCCTCTTGTTCCTTTCAGACTTTTCCAAGCATGCTTCCACATTTGTCCAGAACTCTTCTCTCACTCTGCTTACACGATCTTGTGTTGGCGCATACACGCACACAATTGCCCACATTTGTAGTCCAACTTTCACTCTTACCCACACAATCCTTGACCCAACTGATCCATACTCTCTTACATTCTCCTTCCATCTGTTACACACAACAATACACACTCCTTTTGCCCTCTCATTCTCACCTACTCCCGCATATATACCCCATCCATACTCCCATTCTCTCACACTCTCACCTCGCCATTTAGTTTCAGTTATTCCACATATATCCACTTTCGCACTCTCAAGCACCTGTACGATATCTCATTCTTTCACTTCATCATTCATACCCCTTACATTCCAAGTCGCAATCCTTACCAAGTCCTTTGTCCGTTCCTTTTTCATCAACTTTTGGTCAGTCCTGGTCCGAGGCTTCTTGTTCGTAGTTTTTGTTTGTTTATTCCTGTATGATTTTTTTTTTTTTTTTTTAAAGGTGAGAGAGGAGAAAGATATTGGGTATAGCACTTTCCTCTCATGGCTTTCTTGCCTTCTTATTCTTACTTACGCTAACACTTGATGGAAGCAAAAGATTGAAATCCACTCATGACTGATTCACGAGATGTACTGACTGTTTGAGTAGTTTTGCGTGTCAACACCTCTCAGACCTCCGTTCCCTTCCCCCAAATTTTCGTAGTTATCTATAGGTCGTGCTGCATCAACGCCACGCTATGGTAAAACATCGTTTGACGCAGACAGCCATGGAATGGTTAAGCCTGTCGTATAATGACCTCCGAATGAATGTTCTTAACATGTTCTGCATTGGGCATAACAAGAAACTGATACCCCTCTATGCCAGATGATTTTGGATTTTTTTTTTCTGGCTAAATGGGCTTAATACTGTACATGAATATAAGATCCCTGGCACTAATAAAAGTATCACTAAAGCCAGATAGTTGGTTGAATTGAGTCAGGTTCGTGTCTCAGTAACACCGAGAGTAGACCAGTATGCTCTCCAATACAAGTTTCTCTAACTGTCGGCACGAAACTACATGCGCACTACACACTACACTTCCTTCTCAAAATTTGTAAAAAGAAAATGTCGCACATAAATCATGCCTAGGGAGTCCCCAGGGGGGAGGGGAGGGACCATAAATACCCCCACCATCCGCCCCTCTCCCGGTGATGACTCACAGAGCTGCCTGGAACCACTGTCTGACTCACTCCTTCTTCATTTCTGTAACATACGCTGCCTTTCCTCTAACTTTCGCCCCGTTGAACACAACCTCTTCTCCTCTAAACCTCACCTTCTCTTTCTCTCTGAGACTCAGCTGTCTGAGGCAACTGACAGCAAACCCTTTTCTGTATCCTCCTACTTTCTCTATTCTCATTTCAAAGCCAAAGGTGGCTGTTGTGTATATGTA
>JAGKTI010003486.1:38529-57239 GCA_018397915.1 Birgus latro
ACCCCTGTAACGTAGTGGGATACGTTGTGTGATAAGTAAAGTGCATGTGGTGTAGTGCATATGATAGTTAGAGGAAATATTTGGGAGAGCATGCTGGTCTACTCTCCATGTTACTGTCACACTGAAAAGGTCAGCAAGGGGGGATGATTAGGTAGCTAGTGAAAGGAGCTCCAGCTCTCCCTATAACCAACATTCCATTCCCCTCGGGAGTACTACCCTGTTCGGCCTGTGCTACAGCCTCCTCCTACAAGTTAGTTGAGTATGGAAAATATTTAGCAGTATTCAGGGTACTTACAACACGTCATTGGCCGTTGCGAAGAATAACCTGCCACCTCTCAGACTGACAGTATGAAGGTGCACCTGAAGCACCAACAGTAATCCAGTGTTGCACTGCACTTAATGCTTTGCACTCTGAATTCTAATTTCTTAACACTGTGCATTCTTTTCTTACTTGTGCTGCACCTGAAACTCACTAGTGTTGCACTCTGCACTTAACCCTTTGCATTCTGAAATCTAATTTCTTAACACTGCAGAGTCTTTTCTTACTTGTGTACACTTGAAACTCACCAGTGTACAGTCGCCCAAAGAAGTGATGACCCGATTCCCAGTACCTTTCGCTCAAAAAGTGGTATCTGGCAACTGCCGTGGCCTAGTTATATTTCCTATATCGCACACCGGAAAGAGCAGTATTTGGGTAGACAACACCAAAAAGCAATATATAAGCATTTTTACCGTGTATATCTCGCATTACGGAAGAGGAAACCACAATATACTAAAGTTGAGGCTTAGCAGTACGAAAGAATGTGAAACGCACAGCCTATCGCTCAACGGTTTTAGGGTTAAAATGCGGAGAAACTCTCGTCATATTTATTTTACATTCTGAATCAACAATACTGAAGAAATAATGTCCCATAAGATAAAGCACACAGATAATGGTAATGTCGAAATCACGAACGCCATCAACTCGGAAAAATAAACATCTAAAAATATATTACTATCCACATTTAAATTTCTGTGCGGGATGTTTACGCTGGAGAACCCGTGAAGCCGTGAGTGCTGTAGCACGATGGATTGTTAACACGATGCTGTAACCTATCAGTGCAAGCAAATTATTGCTCTTAATTTAGCAAATATTCCAGCAAGATAAATATCTCGGCAACTTAACATCGAGGAGGACAGTTAACGGATAGATGAGCGATATAGACAGAGACAGACCAAAGAAAATTTGCCAAATGGAGCCTCTCCTAGAACAACGCAAGACCAAAACAGACAAATTATTGCACGTTCCCAAGATAAACCCCTACCCACCTGTGTTGCTATCAAGAAGCAATTAATCTGCCAGTATTCAGTGAGACCGATGCAGTTGCTGGAGGGAAATTGGTCAATTTATTCACACGATGAAAATCCAGCATGTAATACATAGAGCGGTGTCACGAAGGAACTAAACAGGGAGAGGATGACAGTCAAAAGCTAGACTGCGACAGTGTAGAGAATTTCAGACGAAAAGGATTGTGTAAAAAGAAGAGGATCGTGACAAAGGGCGAAGCATCCACCCCCTTCCGTGTCATAACACTAACAGAAGGCCTACTGGGGAGTGTTGCCAAAGGTAAACCATAGAAACCCGCTAGATTGCTGTCAGAAGTAGTAAAAATCCGCCAGACTGAGAGGAATTAAGGAAAACAGTGTTAGACAGGACTTCAAAAGAACGTCAGATACAAATATTTAAATTAATACCAGCTAGATTGCTTTTAAAATATTTAAATTTAGCGGGAAAATTTCTACATTGGTAACACTGCTTTCATGAATCTGGCGCGAGTGGAAACGTGCCAGATGTCGCTTTTTACTTAATTATTGTTATTGGCCTAAAAAGATTAGTTTTTTAACACCATAAGTAATGTTTGCAGGGAAGGGAAAGATTGTTTCCGTCTCCTAACTCTAATTCAAGTGAACGTTGCCAGACCAAGGGAGTTTGTCCGAAACTTAAAAAAAGCGAGTCATCACTTATTTGGGCGATCGTACAGTAGCACTGCACTTTTAACCCTTTGTATTCTGATTTCTAATTTCTGAACACTGCACATTCTGTTCTTAACACTGCACAACACTGTAAATTCCCTTGTGGTCTAGTGGTGAGTTTTTGCTGTTTATTCACTGTCAGAGTCCGAGAGTAGGTGTTGCAGGTGGCTGAGGTGCATGTCACTGGGACATGGTGATGGATTACCCAGTGCAGATGACTCTGAAGATAGCCGCAGACTCACGTCCATTGACGACTCAACTGTGGCCGATGTGCTGGGCTGTGGCTCGGTAGTGGAAGGCCTGTCTTGGGGAGGCAGTGGTGTGGAGCCAAGGCAGGGCACAGTGGGGGTCGCGGGCCTGAAGAAATTGTCAGTGATTGTTTGACGTAAGGAATGGCGATTCTGGTGAGTGATGATGCGCTGCCTAAAAGTGCACACTTCCTCCACAAGTCCCAGGGGCCCCATCTCCCTGTCGCTGTCCAGGTGTTCCAGGTAGTCAAGAACGAATTCGACGTGCTCCCGGAGTGTATTCAGCTTGGGGATGGCTGGAGTAGTGCTGCACTGAGAGAAGTCCTCATCATCCTCTCTGTCCTCATCAAAATCTTCAACCTGGGTGCTTGTGCCTGTAACTGAAGATGAGATCTCAACATCAGACATGATCTGATACCCAGGATTGCCCTCGTTGTCATCCAACCACTCACGCACTTCGTCTACATCCACCTCGTCGCCAGTCGCACGAAGACGTGCATGGAAGTCATCCACGTCAAAACTTAGAAAGTTGTGCACCACATCGGCTCCGAGAAGGAGACGAGACCAACCAGTTTCCAGAGTCTTGACAGAGACTTCCCTTCATGCACTGGCCCAGTTGTAGATGGCTGACTTAAGGTTGTAGCGAGGAAGGTTTTCCACAGTCAGCTGGCCTCAAGTATCCTGTCCCTCCCTGTGCTCGTCCTCGTCCTTGAGAACATCCATCACCTATCTAGGAACTTCCGACGGTACAGCCTCTTCGTTGCCACGATCACTCCTCAGTCCATTGGTTGGATGAGAGCATTCTTATTAGTTGGCAAAAACAAGCACCTAATGCAGCCATTTTCAGCCACCAACTTCTTTTCGGACAGATGCTGCATTGTCCAAGAGAAGGAGAGCCTTTACCTGGTCGTGCGGGATTCCCAGTGCCTTCGTCTGATAATGGACGACTCCTTGACAAAGTGCTGGTGAACCAGTCTTTGAAGATCTTGGCTGTGAACCAAGTCTTCACAGAATGATACCACACGACAGAAAGGACATCCATCACCCCACGAAGGCACTGAGGCTGCTTTGCACGGCTGACAATAATGGGCTTGAGCCAGTGCATGCTGTTAGCATTGGTGCAACACAAAGGAGATTCGTTGCTTCGAGAGCTTGCAGCCAGGTACACGCTTCTCCGTCTCCTCTCCTAGAGTGTTCGTTGCAGCGAGTGATAGAATAGACCAGCTTTGTCAGCGTTGTATACTTGACCGAGAGTGAGGCCCTCCCTGTCGATCAAATTCCTCACCTTCTGCCAAAACTCTTCTGCTCCCTGACCGTTGGTGTCCAGAGCTTCGCCATGGGCCCTACGATTGGTAAGTCCATGTCTTAACTTGAAAGCAAAGCGCCAACCCTCGGATGCCTTGAAGTCTGGGGTGTCGTGTAGCCTGGTGAACTTCTCAGCAGCAGCCTTCAACTCCGTACCATGCACCACCACACCAGTAGCACGGTGTCGATGCCAAATCAGCGTGGAGCAGTCAATTTCTGCAGACCTGAGAGGGTACATAACTTTCCTCTGCATGTTGCATTTGGTCTGCGATGCGAAGTCAGCCGTGTACTGGGTGAGTTTGTCCCGGGATTTCTTGGTATCAAACAAGGTAGAGCAGCCCAGGTTGAATTCTCGGAGGATGTGAGACGTCAACCATCCCACGTCCATCATCTCCAATATCTCTTCTCCTTTGTTTCTCCAGAGTGAGAACCACTCGTTTCTGCCACTCGGGCGGCTGGGCCATCGTCACACACACGAGTAAGAGGCAGCAGAGGAACAGCAGGGCCTGCAGGAGGTAGGGCACCACCACAAAAGTGAGCACGTGGACGGCCATGGTGATGAGCGTTCACTTACAATGATGGGTAGGCGGGAAATGGGGAGGAGGCAGCGTTGTCCTGGTAGACATTAGCGAAACTACTTGGCAAAACACAGCTGTTCGGCACCGTGCGCCAAGTTCAAAATACTGTACGGTTGAAATTACGGCTGCACAAAAATTTTTGCCCAGCTGGGCCTTTTTGGGGGGGAGGGGGGGTTATAATTTCTTGCCTGTAGTTGATGGGTCTGGTTGACCATAATTATTGCTTGGCTGTGGTTTATAGGTCTGCTTGATCAGATAGAGTAGTGTAAAACACCACTACAGTTGGCCTAAGAAGTGACAGCGGAGTATCCAGAAGTTATTGGTCAGTGATGATGCACATACTCCTCCTAACATCTTTACAAGGTGAAACCAATTATGTAAAATTGTTACAGAAGACAATAAGTAAACATCAGAATACCAGTATATTTCAAAACTGTAGGAAGCAGTGCATTCGTTATGATAATAGGAAATCCTAAACAGAACTAATTGAAATGTCAAAAATATCGCTCAGGGACAGTCAGGAATATTTTGCGGAGTTCATATCAAGTATGGTAGCACAATAATTTTTAGTAGCATAAGACTGAAAAGAAGAGAGATTCAATAAAGAAATAAAATCAGCCATTATTATTTATAAAATAATTTCACTTACAGTACTTAGGAATAATTTAAAGTAGAGTATTTCCGTTTCTGTTTTCTCCATGGTCAACGACAGAAATCAGAGTAAGTAAGCAGGACTATTTTAAATGGTCCGATCATCTAGCACGAAAGGAGATTACTTTTACTGTTACTCGTACGTGCAATTATTACTCTGCATTTGGCCAGTTTTCCAATAAGAAAAATCTCTGGAGGAATTAATGTACGCCAGTGAATGATATATGTATAAAGAAAGAGCCTCAGAAATTTGCCGAGCGTCAGAGCACCTTGGAGAATATCAACTTGTGTCATAGCCTAGTATCCTCAGTGCATAAACAAGAGTAATAAAATGTAGAGGTTCATAAACAAATTCCTTGCGTTCAAAATTTCTAAATCAGCATTTTCAGTTAACCAGGATGTAGTGGTTTATTTAAAATAAAAGATGTTGCAGATTAAAAGATAGAGCAATCAGTATGTGCTTTTGCAGTGCAAGAGTTTATACTCGTAAACTCATGTTTTTGTCCTCTTTATCGCCTATTGTTCGTTGAAAGCAGTGATAAGAAACAGGGAAGTGAGCATGGAAGTGAAAAAGTTGTTGCATGACAGTATTGTGATACCAACTCTATCATATGGAAGTGAAGCTTGGACCCTGTTGGAAGGACAGAAGTCAAGAGTGAGAGCAGTGGAAATGAGTTATTTGAGGGGACCATGTGGAGTCACATGGAGAGACAGACTAACAAATGAGGAAGTAAGGAGCGTTGTGGTGTGGATGTGGACGTGATAGGAAGCGTTAGAAGCACGTTAAGGTGGTTTGTGCATGTGGAGAGGATGGAGAGTGAAAGACTGACGAGGAGAGTGTATGTGAGTGAGGTGGAGGGGGGGAGAGGGAGGGGGAGGCCGAGGATGAGATGGAGGGATGGAGTGGAGAGGTACGTGAGAGAGGGGGGTGTGAGTTGGGAGCGGGGTAGTGAAATGGCGGGGGACAGAGCGACTTGGAGGCGATTTGTTTGTGGCCACCCTGTGCGGGATTGAGGCGTCTGGCAATAGACAGATAGATAGTAAGAGAAATGGGTAAAATCTGTCTTACCTCATTACAACTGTAAACAAGTTTGCATCACTGGGAGTAAAGTAGCTAATTATAATTACTATAAGCGAGGAGAAGACAAGGAGTAAAGGCAGAATGGTCTTGCTGTTACTGTAGGTAGGGTATTATCCTACTCGTATTACTAAGAACAATTTCATTGTTGTGGCATCCATATTGTGGCTATATCATCACCATTGTATTTGAAAATAAAGTAGTGTAGTCACAAGAATTTCCTTAACTGGTCTTCAAAACTAGAGCATATGTATTTGAAATCCGGGGAAGCAGATACATCAGGAACACGAAAGTGCAGGAAGTGTACAAATTACTGGAAACTCAAGATGTAAGGAAAGCCCCAGAACCAGATGGAATCTCAAATTGGGTACTGAAGGAATGCAGAGAACAACTGGCAGATAAGATTCACAGTTTAATTGTGTGTTTGCTGGAAGAAGGGAAAGTGCCTCGGGAATGGAAGAGAGCAAATGTGGTACCAATTTACTAGGGAGGAAACAAGGAAGAACCCCTGAACTATAGACCAGTGTCCCTAACCAGCATGGTTGCAAAGTTGTGCGAGAAGATTCTGAAAGATAGGTGGATAAAATATTTGGAAGAGATGAATATTTTGACTGAAAGTCAAGTTGGATTCAGAAGTGGAAGGTCATGTGTTTCCAACTTGTTGAGCTTTTACTTGAGAGCGATTGATGTGCTACAGGAGAGAGACAGTTGGGTGGATTGTGTGTATTTAGATTTAGCGAAGGCCTTTGACAAGGTACCCCATAAGAGACTAATGTGGAAATTAGAGCATATAGGAGGACTGAAGGGTAACCTCCTGGAATGGATGAGAGACTTTTTGAGAGACAAACAAATGAGGACAGTAATAAAGGACAGGATGTCTGGATGGAGAGAAGTAACAAGTGGTGTCCCACAGGGCTTTGTGTTGGCGCCAGTAATGTTCCTGATTTACAAAAATGATATGGTAGATGGAGTGAACAGTTATGCTAGTCTGTTTGCTGATGATGCAAAGATCTTGAGGAAGGTAGAGGTTGAAGGGGACTAAAATGCTGCAGGAGGATCTGGATAGGATACATGATTGGAGCTGGATGTGGGAAATGAAATTCAGTGCAAAAAAATGTAAAATATTGGAAATGGGTAAAAGCACCAAGAGACCATCACTGAATTATATGATGGGTAATGAACCAGTCACAAAAGCAAGAGAAGAGAAAGATTTAGGAGTGCTGGTCCAGGATAGTTTGTCACCTGAAAAACACATTAACAAGATAGTTAAGAGACATATAAACTCTTGACCAATATAAGAGTGTCATTTCATTACATGAATGAAGAGATGATGAAAAAATTGATAGTGGCCATGATCCGCCCCAGGTTAGAATATGCAGCATTAGTGTGGTCCCCACACAAAAAGAAAGATATAAACAAGGTTGAGAGAATACAAAGAACAGCAACTAAGATGGTCCCCAGTCTGGCAGATCTGTCATACAGTGAGAGGCTAGAAAGGCTGGATTTGCCTTCCTTAGAGGAAAGGAGAGAGAGGGGTGACATGATTGCAGTGTTCAGGACCATGATGGGAGTAGATAAAATTGACAGAGAAGATCTGTTTGTATGGGATAAGAGAGCAACAAGAGGAAACGGACTGAAACTGAAGAAGGCACGCTGCTTGAAAGACATCAAGAAATATAGTTTTCCGTATAGATGCATAGACCTGTGGAATAGACTGGACAAAAAGATCATCCAGTCTAAAAACTTAAACGAGTTTAAAGCAAAATTTGACTTAATGAGATAAAGAGAAGGGACCCCATGTGCGTAGCTCATTTCCTGTATGTCACAATTAGGTAAATACTACGTGCCGTGCGCGGAGTAATGCATTACGCATTCATTCAAATCGGGAAACGTATCAAAGTTTTAACTTCTAATATATTACTGTCTTGTGTTATTCATTTTACCTAATTTTTAGTGTGATATATATTTTATTTGATATGACGTGATGAAGGCACATAATTTTTGTACCGTATTATATGCACTAAGTTTTCATTGAACATATGACAGTGCAGAGTGATCGAACCAATCTGAAACTGTGCCATCACTTCTTGGGGCGACTGTACAATGGAGTGTAGTGGCCTTATACAGTGGCTTTCAAAGTTAGGGTATGTACAAAGGGGGTGCAGGGGAGAAGTCTGCTATCTGGACAGAGCCACTATCCAGACACGCCTTTGGCTCTATTATATTGGATAATTGAGGGATTACTGTAGTACAGTAAACTTGTGTTTGCCTAAAGCTTTTTTTTTTCTTCTTCTTCAATTACATGAGGTCATAAATGGGGTAAATCCACTTAAATTGTGTGATTTATTCAAAATATCACAAGATGTGAATTTGAAGCGTCGCTCCACACCAGCTTTGTGAGCTGCCACGAGTTGGCGTGCACGGCAGCCTCTCCTAGTTCCACCTATTTTTTGATTTGGTACATGATTTTGCTCAGTTTTTTTTCATAGCTCGTAAACATCCAGCTAGTGAAAGTAAAGCTCATTTACCACTCAGAAAATCCCGGGTCCCTGAAGGTAAGACTGGCCTTTCAGTTCGTATCCATGTTCTTAGTAGAAGTTCAAATTTAATTTTCTTTCGTTAGGGTTCATTCCGAATTGTTTTCTCTCATCAGAGGGCTCACTCTTGTGTGTGTGTGTGTGTGTGTGTGTGGGTGGGTGGTGAGTAAGGATGGAAGTTTAGAGGGTGAAGTGCTTGAAAGGGTACGGCAGAGAAGAAAGGTTATTGGTTCCTTGAAAGCAGTGATAAGAAACAGTGAAGTGAGCATGGAAGTGAAAAAGCTACTACATGACAGTATTGTGATACCATCTCTAACGTATGGAAGTGAGGCTTGAACCTTGTTGGAGGGACAGAAGTCAAGAGTGAGAGCAGTGGAAATGAGTTATTTGAGAGGAGCATGTGGAGTCACATGGAGAGACAGACTAACAAGTGAGGAAGTGAAGGGGCATTGTGGTGTGGATGATTGGAAGCATTAGGAGAAACACATTAAGGTGGTTTGGCCATGTGGTGTGGAGAGGATGGAGAGTGAGAGACTGACGAGGAGAGTGTATGTGAGTGAGGTGGAGAGGGGGGGAAAGGGAAGGGGATGCCAAGGATGAGATGGAGGGATGGAGTGGAGAGGTATATGAGGGAGGGGGGTGCGAGCTGGGAGCAAGGCAATGAAATGGCGGGGGACAGAGTAACATGGAGGCCATTTGTTTGTGGCCACTCCTTATGGGAGTAAGGCGTCTGGCAATAGATAGATAGTGTGTGTGTGTGTGTAGTAACATGGGATACTACTGTGTGGCTGTAGAGAGCGTGTTACTGTTGCCTTCTGAGATGATTAGTGAGCAACTTGACATGTTTGCATGTGTGTTTATGTGTTTATTTGTTTGCTTGGTATTCATTCATATGGTAGGCCTAGTGGACTGGTAAATGTAAGATTTGGAGGCCAAATATACTTACTGTATATATTTGCAGCAGTTGAAGAATGTATCCCTTTCATTTTCATTTATTTCTTATGAGAAACAGTGATTATGTTTAAATTACATGAAAATGACCCTATGCAACCTTTCAGGAATGCATCTGTCCGTGAAGTGAAAGGTTACTGCAGAATTTAGCGGAATGTATGGAGTCTGTCTAAAAAGAAACTGAATTTTTGAAAATAGCAAACCAACGAGCTGGTGTAGTGTGATTGCAACAGAAGCACTGTGTAGTGGCAACTTTGAGCCTTAGCCAAACACTAGCTGCATCATCGTCACTTTGTTGTCAAGGAACATGCACTTAAGTGAACATGTGTTTAGTTCACTTGGCAATATGTTGCAGGTTGAACAGTGTAGGATCTTGAAGAGCATTGTGTTCGGGTAAAATCGTGTTTCAGATTGGGAATAACTTTTACAAAGACTTTTAGAATGTTGCAACAGACTTATGGCGAGAATTTTTTTGCCATACAGTATCAGAAGAGATTCCAGTGTTTCAGCTTGGGAAGAGTATCCACCGAAGATGATCACAAATCTGGACATCCGACCACATCAACAGACAATGATGACATTTAGAAAGTGTGTGCTAGGATCCGTGAAAATCATTGCCCTACTGCCCAAGAAGTTTCCAAAGAAGTGGGTGTCTGTAAAAGTATGTGATTTTAACCAAAAGACTGAAGATGCATTGTGTTGCTGTAAAATTTGTGCTGCATCTGCTGACAAATGAGCTAAAAGAGAACCGTATCACAATCAGTCAGGAGCTGTTTGATTGTTTGAACGCTGGATGATAACTTTCTGAAAAATGTTATAACAGGTGGTGAAAAGTGATTGACCAGCTACAATGTTGAAACAAAATGGCAGTCACTGCATTGGGTTGGAATGTCATCACCGCAACCAAAAAAAGCACATCAAGAATCTCTCGAATATGAGGGTGATGTTGGTAATTTTTTTTTATTGGATGGGTGTCATTGATCATGAATTTGTACCATGTGATCAGACAGTCAGTAAAAAGTTTTACTTGGACATCATGAAGCGTTTGAAGGAGGCATTGTGACGGAAGAGGCCTGTGGTGTGGACAAACAAAACCTGTATGCTGCACTCTGACAGTGCATCTGCTCACACATCACTCTTTATCCATGACTTTTTGTTTACGTGTGAGACGACTCTCGTCCCCCAACCACCCTGCTCTGTGGACCCCCCCCCAGACCATGTAATGTAGCATGAAATGTAATTTTAGCATATTAGCATACAATAAACATCTGACAGTAAACCAATGACTTTATTAAATGCAGGTATCAATAAGAGCACCACAGTAATTGTATGCCCACATTGATCTTATGCGTGTGGGGAAAGTCGAGGAAGGCTGGCTTCAGCTGTCAGTAAAGGTCTCATGGTTCAGGGTCACTCCACCTGTTATACCTCCATTTTTCATATCATTTTGTGGCTGTACCCACATGGCCAGTGAAATCCCCTCCCAGAACTACAGTCTCATTGTCCTCCATACCTCCAACCACACACATCAAATTGTTTCAGAACCTGTCCCTTATGTAAATTGTATTTTCCTCATATGTCAGTGAATTTTATCCATGTTCAAAAATGCACTTCAGTACATGTTTGTAAAGTACAGTGCAGCCTTGGTATGCAGTAGAGTTGCATCAAGTGATAACCTATTGCATAACAAATTATCACATAATGAGGTCAATATAACATGGGTTCAGTGAGGTTAGGGAGGGTGACCTCAACTGCAAAGACTAGAATCCCCTTTCCCCCCCAACCCTCTACCCCGTACCTGATGTTTGTACTATGCTGGTACGAGTTGTCACCAAGAGCCCGCCCCCACCCTTCTCTCACCTTTCCCTCACCTCCCTGGGATGAGGGACAGTTGTAGGGCCAGGAAAACCATTCCACACAAAAAGATACAGTATCACTTTAAGTCATGTTGCACACTGTATTACTGTATTTGCTAAACACTTGCACTCTTATTTGGCAATAACAGTGGTATTCCAGTGGCCTTTCATGCACAAAATACAATGTAAGGCAACAATCACAGCCAAAATAATTGCTGGGGGGGCTTCTTCTCTCAGTCAGCTGTGTAGAGGCCTAGAAAGCGGGTGATGGTTACGTAAAGTTGATTACGATTTCCAAGTCACAAGTTTAAGATTTTCACACAAAAAAGTATCACCCCACCTGCACACTGCACTATTTGTTAAGCACTTGCACTGTTATTTGGCAATAACTATGATGTTTCAGTGGCCTTTCATGCCCAAAAAGGAACGAAAGGCAATGATCACAGCCAGTGTAAACACTGGGGAGCCATTTTGGCTTGTGAGCATCACCGCATCTGATTCTTGGAGGCAGCTGTTGAAAATATCGTTGTAGCAAAATCACAGTTATTTTTTATGTTGTACCAAGACAGGGTATAACATTTCAATTATCAATGTAGCATTTTATCACAAAATGAGTCATATTATAAGGCTGCACTATATCAGAATCAGTGCAAACGTAAGATTTTCTGTAAATATTTGTGATGTGTTTCTACATCTTTTTGTGTACTCACCTGACATCAAACAGTCCCCAACAATAGAGCTTATTCTTTGTCCTCAATCAACCATATATAGTCAGTTAGCACATTAAAAAAAAACACAATGCCGGCAACAAATACTGTATAATAGTAACGCAGTAGTCATAGCTGAGTATCCAGCGAAAATATGGACCACCCTGACTGCTCACCATTGTAACAACTATGGCGTAGTAACCAGCTTAGCATTTAGCAAACAGTGCTTCACTTGATCAGTACAGTACTGTAATTTTATTTTTTGTTATGGATGCTTTTTACAAAATTTGGAAATATTCTAGAGATTTTATATATTTTTTTGTGATCTTTGGGAGTTACTTTTTATTAAGCTGTATTTTAGCAGTTTTGAGAGTGTGTTTATGTATATTTGGAGATTGGAATTGGCAACCCTACCATGCTGAAAGGGTCACTTACTGCCAAAAGGATCAGTTTCATACAGAGTTTCTTACTGGAAATTTGGATAAATGGGAATACTGATTCATACTCTGACATATGGCAGGGGGGGGGAAGAAAAATGATAAATCAGATGAGCAAAAATTACAATTTTGGTCTTTTGAATACTGGGGGTTGCCCATATGTTGCCATCCTTCAGAACAACCACATAAGAGGCAGGTTGCAGTTCACAGGTAACTTAGCCTTTTGAACTTGTAGGATTATCATGATGTGGATATATGGGGTCGGCCATTACTTATAATCTTTGTCCTCACAGTTATTGTCGGTAGCTGTCTGCCACCCATACAAAATGAAGGGCACTGGCACTGTCTGCCACCCATACAAAATGGAGGGCACAGGCATTGGTGAGTGTCCATGGATGCTGCCAGCACTGGAGAGGTTAATATTAACTGAGGATTGCCGGTCTGGTACATCATTGCATTAAACTTGTTGCTTAGTTGAATTACTGAGGATGTCTGCCATTTTGTGAAACCTTATTTAATATGCCTCTGTCTTTCCAGAATCGAGAACTTCAGATAATGAGAAGACTAGAACACTGTAATATAGTCAAACTGATGTATTTCTTCTACTCCAGTGGTGACAAGGTGAGTTAAATTTATTTAGCTATTTTTATTTTTTCCTGTAGAAGAGAAATAATTTATACTCAGTCCAGAAAGTACAGTCGTCGCCTATGGCGCAAACTTCCATGATGTGAATTTCTATGACGCAGCAAAGTGCCAGAACAAAAAAAATTGAACCACACAAACAGAACACCTACGGCACGACAGCGTGGCAAGGTTTGAAACGCCCGGACAAATTCTCTTGGCAGGCGGCGCGCTCCCCTGTTTGTAAACAAAGAAGATGGAGACCACTTCACCTCCATACTACAAGTGCTCCAACTGTGGACTTTTTTCTCTCTTATGAGGAGGTTAAACTTCACCAAATTCATTTTGTTAAGTAATGAAACATTAGATTCTTTTGGTATTGTGACTAGTTTATAGGTTTGTTCATAAAAATGCTGTGAACTGGTTAGTGATGAAGCACCAGTCTCTGAGCTAAGACGAAGTATAATGCCTCCCATCCTCTTCATCACATATATAAGAATGATTATTAATGTGTTAAATGTGAGTTTAGTTGTTGACACCTGAGCATGCAGACTTTATCAAATAAACTTCTTCAATCAGTGCTCCACCAGGCAGCCTCCACCACCTGTAATGTTTTGGTCAGCAATCAGCTGACCGACCAAAACATTAAAGATGGCGGAGGCTGCCTGGTGAAGACTGAAGAAGTTTATTTGATAAAGTTTGTATGCTCAAGTGTCAACAAAACTCACCTTTAACATATTAATAATCATCCTTATATACGTGATGATGATGTTGGGAGGCATTATACTTTGTCTTAGCTCAGAGATAGATGCTTCGTCACTAACCAGTTCATAGCGGTTATACAATCGATTGTATTATGCCCAAGTAGACACAAGACTGATAACCCTACCATTTTTTGTGCCTATTGTTACGTGTAATACAAGCATTGACTGATTGCTTGATTGTGTGCCTGTGCAAAGTGGGGGCAAATGGGAAAAAGTGGGGTGAGAAGGGGGACTTTGGTCAACCGTCCAGAACCAAATTCCATTTTTCCCATAAGTATAGTTATTTCTATGGCACGATTTTCTGTGGCGCGGAATTGTCTCAGAACCAATTAGCCGTGCCATAGGCGATTTGACTGTATCTTTGTAGACAGTCAGTGGTTTCACAGTGTATATTGTTACTCTTCGCATTTTCATCCTAAGTTCTGAATCATAGTTTATTTCACATATATGTACAGTATAAACTTTATGGTCTATAAAGTGTTGAAAATAATAGCAGGCTTACATATAAATGTCAGTTGATTGGAGAATGTTTTCAAGTGGTTTTTCCACTGTTCCAGTATGTAAAGATGGGAGAGTGTAAAGTTACTTTTTTGGAATGAGTGTACAGAGCAGCACCAGGTAAAAAACTCGTCATATCATAATTTAGATTTGTTTGGCTGATAACTGCATCATGTTTACCTTTTAAGTTTATCATTGGAATGACATCATTAGTTATCACCTGATGTGGAACATGTATGCTAATGGTAACCTATTAATAGCTTAGTGAGCTGTAGGATGATGGAATTTAATGTGTTTAGTATAAAAATAATGTAGGATTTCAAGGTACTTAGAAGTACTGTATATATATTAACTTCAGGTGGGTTTGAAAAGCATAAGTTTTGTAATTTTGTGTAGTGCTACTTGAGTTTGCCCTTCTTCAGCTATAAAACATTTACTGTAAGATGGGCCTATTTGACTCAGTTCTGGCTATTTTTCATCATACTGAGATTTATATTGCAACTTCCTATGTGAAAATGTATTTTACCCCCTATGGGTGGGCAACTTATTAATTGTACGACTGTGTGGGGCAGCATATTTTCGGGAAAATACAGCATCAAGGAATACTGTAAGCCTAAACATGCATAAATTGATGAAAATGGATGAAAAACGAAGGTTAAAGGTGTTACTTTTTTTCTTTTTTTTTATGCAAGGAAGAAGGAACCAAAGGCCATGGGTCCACATACTGTTCCTTCCAAGAAAAAACAAAACAATACAAAAGAGAGCCAAATTCAAGATCCATTAATTTGGAGATGCCTGGACACACTGCGTTTCAAAGACTGGAGATCATAGGAGGTAGGGAATACAGAGAGAGGAAGACAGTTCCAGAGTTGACCATAAATGAAGGACTGGGAGTAATGGTTAGCTCTTGCATTAGAGAGTTGGACAGAAAAGGGATGAGAGTTTGTTGCTAGACGGGTAATACGTGCACGTCGTAGAGGTGGAGGGATGCAAGCAGACAGTTCAGAGGAACAGTGACTGTTGAAGTAGCGATAGAAGAAAGATAAAGATGCAGCAGTGCGGCGAAGAGACAAAGGTTGAAAGGAATCAGTAAGAGGAGGAGAGTTAATGAGACGAAAAGCCTTTGACTCCATGCTACTGAGAAGAGCTGCATGTGGGGAGCCTCCCCACACATGAGAGTTGTACTCCATACATGGGTGAATAAAACCCATGTACAAGGTCAACAACTGCGCAGGGGTAAAGAAAGTTCGGAGTCGGCTTAGCACACCTAATCTCTTGGAAGCAGATTTCACAAGAGATGTAATATGTTCTTTCCAAGACATATCCCGAGAGAATGAAACCCCAAGCATGATCAAGGATGATGTAGGACTGAGCTGGACATTATTAAACATTAGTGGGTAATCCTGAGGAAGATTTTGTCGAGTTGATAAGTGTAAGAACTGAGTTTTTGATGCATTAAAAATAACAAGATTATTTTTTACCCCAGTCAGAGATACGAGCCAAGTCAGACATTAGGTGTGCCATAGCCTCATCCCTTTTTTGTTGAAGTAACTGGAATGGAAAGGTGAAGGGTGGAATCATCAGCATATGAGTGGATAGGGTTAGATGTACAGCTTAGAAGGTCATTGATGAATAAAAGGAAGAGAGTTGGTGATAGGACAGAACCCTGAGGAACACCACTGTTGATAGGTCTAGGAGGAGAACGATGACCATCTACAACAGCGGCTATAGAACGACCAGAAAGGAGGCTAGAGATGAAGGCACAGATAGAAGGATAGAAACCGTAGGAGGGCAGTTTGAAAATTATAAATGTATGCCAGACTCGGTCGAAAGCCTTTAATGGCAAAGCTTTCGCCAAAGTCCCAAAAGGAGGATGACCAGGAGTCTAAAAGGTAGGTGAGAAGATCGCTAGTGAAGCGTCCCTGACGGAACCCATACTGACAATGAGAAAGAAGGTTGTGACAGGAAAGATGCTTTAAGATTTTTCTGTTAAGAATTGACTCGAAAACTTTTGAGACACAGGATGTTAAAGCAATTGGACGATAGTTAGAGGGTTGGGAATGGTGACCCTTCTTTGGGACTGGCTGAATGAGATCAAATTTCCAGGAAGAAGGAAAGGTACAAGTTGATAGACAAAGGCGAAAGAGTTTACCTATGTAGGGAGTAAGCACAGAAGCACAGTTTTTGAGGACAACAGGAGGGACTCCATCAGGCCCATATGCCTTGTTAGTACTGAGGCCAATGATGGCAGAAAATACATCAGCTGAAAGAAATTTTAATGTCAGTCATGAGGAAGTCAGAGGGGGGGAAGTGACGGAGGAACAGCACCGGAATCTTCTAAGATGGAATTGGAGGAGAAAGTCTGAGCGAAGAGATTGCTTTATCAGTAGAAGAAATAGCTACAGAGCCATCAGAGTAGAAAAGAGGAGGGAAGGATGATGAGGTAAAGTTGTTAGAAAGGTTTTTGGCTAGGTGCCAGAAGGAGCGAGAAGAATTTGAGTTGGAGAGTTGAGAACATTTATCACGGATGAAATTACAGTAATCTCTCTACTATCCGGACGTCCACTGTCCGGATACATCACTATTCGGACATCGTAGGCTGTCCGATCCCCGAAATGCCCAAAAATCCGAAAAAATCCCAAAAAATCTGATTTTTTCCGACCGTGTCAGTTTCAATTTCCCGCGCGCGCCGACTAGCTCCCTTCCCGCCCAGTCTCCCGCCTACTAGTTCAGTCTCAACTCCCGTGAACAGTGGACGGCTGTCTGATCGTTTGCGGTATTTTCGTTCTTGTTTAAATAATCAAAAGTCACAGTGCTAAGGATTAAGTGTAGTTAAACACTGGATTACTGGACATGCTTCAAGAGCAATTATGACCACTGTAAAAGCCTTAGAGATGGGGGTAAACAACAATCATGGACTAGCTGTAAGTAAACATTGTCAACTGCTAAATATTTTCCATAATGAATGTAAATCCTCATTCTCTGGTTACATTTTATTTACTTCATTCTTTGTGTCCCATATTTGAGTGCACAGGCTGTGAAAGAGGTGATTTTCTCAGTGATTACCATGTCTCTTACATACGTTCACTGTCTAGTCAACTGGTGAACATTTTTGCCCCACACACCTCTAAATCATAATTATTCTGGTTACATTTTATTTACTTCATGCATTGTGTCCCATATTTGAGTGCACAGGCTGTGAAAGAGGTGATTTTCTCAGTGATTACCATGTCTCTTACATACGTTCACTATCTAGTCAATTGGTGAACATTTTTGCCCCACACACCTCTAAATCATAATTTTTCTGGTTACATTTTATTTACTTCATGCTTTGTGTCCCATATTTGAGTACATAGGTTGTGAAAAGGTGATTTTCTCAGTAATAATCATGTGTCTTCCTTACGTTCATTATGCAGTCAGCTGGCGAACACCCCTGCCTTACTCACCTCAAAATCATCATTTTGGGGTTAAAATTCGACTAATTCATGCTTTGTGCCAGTTATTTATGTGAATAGGGTCTTAAAAAAGTGCTACGCATGTCCGGTAGGGAGGTAGGTAGGTGGTTTTCTGATTTAGGTTAGGTTAGGTTAGGGCAGGGATGCACAACCGGCGGTCCGCGGGCCACATATTCGGAGGTCCAATACTCGGATATACTCACTATTTGGATATTGTGGGCTGCCCGACCCCCAAAATGCAAAAAAATTCGAAAAAAGTCGAAAAAATTACGTTTTTTTGGGACCGCGTCAGTTTGAATTTCCCGCCCGAGCCGATCAGCTATGTTTACACTCGTGGCATCTCTCTGTCGGTCACCATTACCCACCCAGTTACTGACTCATGAACACCTCCGACAATGGCGGCCATATTGATTGCTTTTGTGGTGATACCCTACCTCCTACAGTGCTTGATACTGCTCTTCACCTTCTTCATCATGTGTGTTATGATGGAATTTGCTGTTATGTACAGTGCAGTGAAGTGATGTGATTCCAGTTATAAAAAAAAATACAACTTTGTGTAAAGTGTTGGTGATAAGTGCTGGTGATTCTCAATTGGAAAGGTGTGTCAGGTGCAAGGTCTTCCTGTCAGTCTGAGATGATAGAGTGGGTTATTACATCAGAGGGCAGCTTCTTGTTCGTAAGTACCCGAACTTCATGCCTAACCTGTTTTCATCACGCTGTAAATGTGTTAAAAGTTTACCAAAAATGTTAATCATAATTTCCTGCTTGCAATTTAATTTTCCCATGCATGGTTCTTAAGTAAAACAGCTAGAAAAAAGGTGGAATATGTGAATTTCATGTCCGGTCCTAACCTAACCTAACCTATGGTTACCATAAAGATTTTCATGCCTAACCTGTTTTCATGATGCTGTTAATGTGTTAAGAAATTGCCCTAAATGTTAATCATAATTTCCTGCTTGCAATTTAATTTTTCCATGCATGGTTCTTAAGTAAAACAGCTAGAAAAAAGGT
>JAGKTI010003487.1:0-36410 GCA_018397915.1 Birgus latro
GCTCAGACGCGCTGCCGCAGGCAATATTCCGCTCTCCAGGCCTCCCACTTCTCTCATCAAACACCATTGGTTCTATGATGAGAGAGTGAGCGAGTTTAACCACCGCTTAAATACAGCTCGCAAGGCTCATCGGAGACGCCCATCCTCCATCACAAAGAAATATCTGGCTGCGGTAGTGCGTCATGTCTCTCGTGAGAAACGGTGGCTCAAGGACGAGGCCTGGATGCGTTGGTGCCGGTCTCTCAATTCACACTCCTCTCTAAAGGAGATGTGGACGAGAATCCGGCGCATCTCTGGCTGCCGGCCCCCCCCCCGCCCCCTCTCATCCTGATCCAGCAGGAGAGGCCAATCGCCTTGCTGCTCATTTTGCCCTGAGGACTTCGCCTATCAACCTGCCACAGTCTGTCAGGGACCTGCAGGATCGTCTCCATGGTCCCCCCCGCACCACCTCTATCAACGACGCCTGCGCGCTTCCTGACGAGGCTGATGTGCTCTTCACTACTGATGAATTAGACGAAGCCCTCCAGGGCCGGAAAGACACTGCCCCAGGAGCAGATGGCCTCTCTTACTCCCTCCTTGCCCGTTCAGGACAGAGGGGGCGGACTCTCCTCCTTGATCTTGTTAACCACTCTTGGGTTGTGGGACGCCTTCCTACTCCATGGAAGACTGCTATCATCCATCCCATTCCGAAGCCTCGTGATCCAGCTGCGATGAGACCTATCTCTCTTCTCAGCTGTATTGCGAAGACGGCTGAACGCCTCGTTCTCTCTCGTCTTTCCTGGAAATTGGGCCCGCTGCACCTGCATCTCTTTGCCTATCTCCCTGGCAGAAGTGCTGTGCAGTGCTTGGCCTCTTTTCTAGGTGAGCTGAAACACGGCCGAGGCTTGGCTGTCTTCCTTGATGTAGAGAAGGCGTTTGAGTTAGCTGTCCCTGAGGCCGTACTCTCAGCGCTTGTTGCCAAGGGTGTTCGTGGCAGGATTCTCTCCTGGCTGCGCAACTACTTTACTGGCCGCTCTGCTAGTGTACGCTTTCAGGGACAGCTCTCTCCCCCCCCACCCTCATATTAACGGGACGCCACAGGGAGGCGTGCTTAGTCCCCTCCTATTTAACCTGCTTGTCGAACAGCTGCTGTTGATTGACTTCGGCAGAGGTACCACCCTCCTCTGCTACGCAGATGATCTCGTCCTCGTCATCTCGTGTAAGGATTGCTATAGACATGCACTAACTGCTCTAACCCGAATGCATGACAGGTGCTGTGAACTAGGCCTGAAACTGAACCCTGATAAGACGAAATGCCTACCTTTTGGGATGCGTCCACCCGAACATCCCCTCTCACTCGGGAGGCAACAGCTTGGCATAGTCAACAGTCATCAATACTTGAGAGTGTGGCTGGACAGCCGCCTGACCTTCTCAAAGCATGTCAAGTACCTACGAGAGAGGGCTGCCCCTCGTATCACTGCCCTAAAAGCTCTCTCCCACAGGAATCTCGGTGCCTCGCCTCGTACTCTACGAACATTCTACACACACGCAATACGGTCACTTGTTGACTACAGTGCAACGTGTCTTGTCGGACTCTCGGGTGTGCAGGTCCGCTCTCTCAAAGTCCTGCAAAACTCTGTGCTTCGTGTGATGTTGGGTGCTCCTATGTGGACGCGCGCCGAGAATCTGAGGTTGGAGAGTGGCTTTCCCTCTCTTCAACATCGTGTCTGGAGTCGGTCGACTGCAGTTGCTGCACAGCTCTGCAGATCCAAGCCTCAGCTGTCTGTCTCTGCTGTGCTGCAGCGTACCCTCGACAGTCCTCTGAATCTCTATCATTCAAGAAGGGACTGGGCTCACTCCATTGTGTCAATTGCTCACAAACTTGCCCTTACTCAGACCTTGCAGGGAGGCCCTGACCTCCCTCATCCTGACTACTCGCCTCCACCACCATGGCTGCCCCCTGTGATTCGTGGACTTGCCCCTTCCAGTGCCTCCCCTAGAGCATCCCTGCCCTCACTGTTGCGGCAAGATGCACTGAGAAGGATGGCGACTCTTCGTGTCCCGGGGGCTGCTGAGTACTACACTGATGGATCAGTCACTGCTGATGGTTCAGTGGGTGCAGCATTTTACTGTGAGGGCCGCGCTGAGACATGGAGGCTCCCTTCAGGAGCCTCTGTGTACGAGACTGAGCTTGTCGCCATCCTTGGTGCCCTTAGAGATGCCAGCCTACACCACCATAGGCACCTCATTATTCACACAGACTCGCTCTCGTCACTGCTCAGTCTTTTTGCGCGGCACTTCAAGGAAAATGTTGCCCTGCTGACTTCCATTCTAGTTGTGGCTGACACCATTGCACGCCGAGGCACCGACATCACTCTTCATTGGATACCCAGCCATGTGGGTATCCGCGGCAATGAAGCAGCTGATGCCGCTGCTCGGCGTGCCACCGCTCTCCCCACTGTAACCTTTCCCTTAGGGCACAGCCTCGCGAGTGTTAAGAGAAAAGCCTACACCTCCACCATTAGGCTCACTCGTGAGGCTCATGAGGATCAGGTTGCTGCTGGCTCACGATCTGCCTCGTGGTTTGCGCGGGCAACTCGTTACCAGCCGCTTGTTGCCCCGCCCCACACCCCTAACGCTCTCATAGTAGGTCTTCGCCGCCTCAGGCTTGGGCACTCCTGCTTTTCCCAGATTTCTGGGAAGCAACCTGACCCGTGCCCTTACTGTCACCAAATTGACGACTGGCCTCTTCTGCATTATCTCTTGGACTGCCCTTCCACTGTTTCTCTGCGTCTCTCTCTTCACAACCGTCTTGTCAGGCGTCTCACGCTCAGACACTGCTGCTGAGATTGTTGCTCTTTCCTCTGTCTCTTCACTTCTCTCTACTGTCTCCTCTTACCCTCCGCCTCGCTAGTCATAGCGCCACCTTCCTAATTTCTTCTCTCACGGCTGCGTCTATCTGCTGCCATGCAGTGGACGCTCCTCTTTCTGTTATCATCTGATTCGTCACTTACGGGCTCTCCACCCTGAGCCCGTGCCACACCCGTGTGGCGAATCTCATCATCATCATTATCTACAAGAGAGAGAGAGAGAGAGGTAATAACCCCTATAATACGACGACACATTTCTTATTTTCATTCTTGCTACCTTCAGACAGTTTTACTCAGGTCTGGAAACTTCGAACTGGAAGGGTTAGATACCGATAATGTCTTTAGTAATCCCTTTACTTGTAGGGGGCTTTTTTAACTTGAATAAAATCGTCCGCAGATACTCGATATACTTGAAAGTACATTACTAGATTCCTTGAAAATCTGAATTCGTCATGTTGTTGCTGGTTTGGCTGTTTTCTTTTGATGCTCTTGTTATTATTATTTTGTTGTTGTGGCCCCAGGTTCCTCTGTATGTGAACCCAGTTGGCTGCAGGCTAAGAAGTCGCCATAGTCCACACAAGTTACATCCTTAAACCACTTTATTCAGATGACGTATATTTAATTCTTGCTATCTTCAGACGATTGCTAGGAGGGGCTTTTCGAACTGGAAGGGTTAGATACAACCGTCATTAATCCCTTCATTACGAGAAACCCCTCAGCTGGGTTGCAAGAATTATGTACAAACAACGTCCTAGGATTGATTGTGTTAACCCCTTCTATCCGATGAAGTATTTTCATTTTCTCCGACAAGGAGCGTATTTCACCCCTGTTCTCTCCGACAAGGAGAGTACCGCATTTCACCCCTGTTCTCTCCGACAAGGAGAGTATGTTTTCACTCCTATTTGTTTGTCTGTTTGTTTGTTTGTCTGTCAGCAGGATTACTCAAAAACTAAACGGTGGATTTGGACCAAATTTGGTTGGAAGACAGCCAATGCTGGGAACAATCTATTAACCTTTGGAACCGATCCGGATCGTATTACAGATTCTAGATCCGGAAAACGCTTTTTGCTAAACCCTTATCAGTGATGAGAAAACCTAACCCATTATGAAGAGTGGTTTGGAAATTGCGTTGCCCTTGTCGACGAGATACGCTCCACTGACTGCCCCTCTAGTTATTCTTGCAACCACTCTCAGGGGAAACTTCACGAACTGGACTGGTCAAATACAGCCTTCATTCGCTGATTCACTACAAAAGATCTCTTCTTCACGTTGGGATAAAAAAAAAAAATAAGAGTCCTACAATTGCAAGGACAACAAAGAGGTCGTCGTGTGGAAGGGGTTACGGCGTCAATTCCTTCGCACAAAGCCTCATCTTTCACATAAACGATAAACACTCCACATTCACCATGACTAGCACTTCCTAAATTTACTCCACAATATATCAACACTCAGAGCCTAACAGGTCTAAATTTATTCTGGCCGTGACTTTTCAGTATTGTAAATCGTTTAAATCTACTCAACATATCAACACTCAGATACCACATGTCTAAACTTAATCTATTCTGGATATTTTTCCTCCATATAACGTCTCAATTTACTCCATGTTATCAACACTTCAAACCCTAACATGCCTAATTTTTTCTAGCTAAAAAGTTCATTATTAAATAACATCTAAATTTACTCCACATTATCAACACTCAAATCCTTGCATGCCTTGATTTATTCTCACTATACCATTTCTGTATACCATAACCAGATGCCTCACTCCCATACGGGGTGGCCACAAACAAATCGCCTTCATGTCGCACCGTCTCATGCCATCAAACTACCCTCCCTCATATACCTCTCCACTACCATCCTTTCGTCTCACTCTCGGTCTCCCCCTTCCTCTCCCTCCCTCCACCTCACGCATACACTCTCCTCGTTAAACTCTCATTTTTAATTCTCTCCACATGGTCAGACCACCTGAACCAGCAGTTCAACATTACATATTCTTACACAGTCTACAGTTACTCCATATCCTTCCAGCCTGCAGTCCTAATGGACCCAGGTTCGAATCCCGGCTGGGCAGGGAACAGTTTAAGGATTTGAATTTCACGAAAAGCAGACGTTTCTGATCTACCAGATGACCCGCCGACATGTCATAAAAAGTACCCCCGCTAATATCAGTACACCAGTCCTGTATGAGACAGCCCAAGCATGTATTCAGTATGGACGGTGAGCAGTAGTGCCGAAGTGGTGACATGTGGAGACGTAGGAGAACTACTGGGCCCCAAAGAGGACTACTGGAACTTAGGAATAGGCACTGAAGCCTTTGCCCACGGTCGGACACAAGAAAAAAAAAATCCTTGACAGTTCCACATTACATTCTTACGTATTATTCACTCAACATTATCAAGAATCCAGTTCATATCTAACACCAGCCATAACAAATGAACAATATTATAACAAGGTTTCATCCCTTCTGCCCGAGGATGTAATATTTTTTTCAACTAGTAGGCTACACTACTCAGCTGAATTAAGCACTCGGTGAATAGGTTAAATTTTCTCTAAGCTAAATTAATAGTCGTTTAGCAATATTACTACTACTACTAATAATAATAATAATAATAATGGTCATATGAGCCATCACAAATTTAAGGTAACCAAGATTTTTATTTATTTATTTATTTACTTATTTGTACTATACTTATTTATTTTTCAGGAAAGACAAGGTAATGAGAGCGCCTGATCTTCACATGTCCCTTTGTCGGTCCTGGAAAAACAAGTCTTCGTTCCAAAGAATTGTCCTAAGTTATTGTGCATGTCAGCTCTGGCGTAAGTCACACCAAGGACGACTGTACAACCAACACACACACACACACACACCTTAGCTGGATGGTGAACTGCTGACTGAAAGGACGCGGGATCGATCCTGTGGTTAAAAAAAAAACACACACACTGAGTACTACTATATGGCGGTAAAAGTCTTAAGTGATCTTCCACATGTCCCAACGACATCATAAAACACCCCTACTAATACTGTCACACCAGTCCTGAATGAAACAGACCTACTATAAAAATAAGTGTTCAGTATGAGCTAGTTATCTGGTGCCACTTGATGGACTACTGAACTCCAGGAAACGGACTGGGCAATTTATGACCAGATAAATAAATAATACTATACATTACAAAGTATATGCATGTATGTCTCTACGTATTCATAAAAGAAAAAAAAACTTCGGGAGTGAGACACTTGATGCAAAGGTAATCAACAGGAGTCGAGAAAGCGCACTGGCTAGTAAACAAAGGAAATGTAAAGTACACCGCCAATTACCAACCACTTATTAATTGAACTCTCGACATAAAAGTGTCCTTGTAAACCCGTACAAAGTAAAGAAGCCCTGTAAAATTGTACAAATAATTGGCGTCGGTTGGCGAGAAACGTGGCAGGCGCTTGGCAAGTGCACCTTCAACCGTTGTCCTTGTTTTTATTGTTACCGAAGGCTAGGCCCATCCACCGGTACATGGAGGCCGGGGGTTCTCGTTGCCGATCTTTTACTCGGAATTCGCGGTTCATGGACGGTCATCTAGGAGAAGAGTTGTAAAAATTGCCAAAGCTGCCGTCTCCATGTCGACTGCATCTCAGAAAAACATTACATCATCCACCTCCTCCGTATCATCATTATTTTTTATTCATGTAGGATAAGGAGGTGTAGAATACATCTCTTTAATCTCTTAGGACATGAGTCAAGGAAAAAAAAATGTCCCAGGCTCGTGCATGCACTAATACTGTATACGCTTCACTTTAAATGGGCGTAAATTTGCCATCTCCATCTTGATGTGTAGCAACAGAAGATTAGCACTAGAATATGGTTCTGGTCATGAAGAAGTTGTATGGAAAGGCTGTTGAGCCGTTGTATTTGTCATTAAACTACGATAAATTAAGATGCAGAAGGACGAAAATCATCACCTATAGTTAAAATCAATGAACCATGGTTGTTGGGCGGGGGGAATGTTTTCACAACAGTTCATCCTTTTACCCTCCCTTCCCTGTTAATAATCTATTACAATATGAAGGCAATACGTGGGAAATATTTTAACTCCCTCATACCCATGGAGTCGTTCCTGATGCCAAAAGACAACCCTGTCCTTGGAAATAATACTGTCATACTAACGTCACGCAGTTATGTCAATGGTTTGAAAAACTACCAATCCCCCACTTCATTCTCACAACAAAGAAAACTCCAGGGAACCCATACATACCTGCCAGAAACGAAAAGAAAACCAAGTCGTAGAAAACGCTCTCCTCATAATCGATGTCACCTACGGTTACAGTACTTCCCATGAGCGGCTACCACATCTTGCTGGATACGCATCGGTTACACTACAGAGAAAGCATACACTAAGGAAAACTCCCCAAAACAATAAAGAATACCCAACCTAGTAAACAGGGACTCCTCATATTCGATGTCCTAGAACCTCCGCCACCGGATTTAGGTCTTGGCGTGAGGGCTAGTTTGGTAATTCTGGCTAATTTTAATGATATAGGGGGCTAGCGACTCAGCCTTTGTGAGCCAGCTGGGAGGCCATATTGTTTTGATGGAACGAATCAGGCTAAGGTTAGAAAGAAGGATTTTTGTTTCGACAGTCAAACACTAATCTTTGTTTGGTTCCATATTATTATTATTATTATTATCATTAGTAGTAGTAGTAGTAGTACCAGTAGTATTGCTGCCTGCTGCTGATGTCGATGTAGGAGTAATAGCAGTGCAATTGGTTTATGATGAAGAAAGAATGGCAGAGGTGTGATAGAATAGGAATGCTAGGGGGAGGAGTAAACAGAAAGAGAATGGTAGAGGTGTGACGGAATATATGACCGAGAGGAGTAAAGAGAAAGAAAACGGAGGCAAGTGACGAGAGGGAGAGAGAAGAAAGAGGAGGAGGATGGGTGGGAGAGATGGAAAATTGTGGGTGAGGGGATGAAGGAGACTCAAAAGTGCGAAGAATTCCGAGAAGCAGGGATGAAGCAAAATTCTGTTACGAAGAGATATAAATAAATAAGGAATAAAGGCGTTAAGAAAATGGAGGAGCAAAGATGACAGAAGGAATACAGAAAAGAGTATTATGGACTGGAGAAAGAGAAACAGAATAAAGGCAGACAGCCAGGAAAGGAGCGAGAGAGGAAGTGAAGGAAATGCCAGTGATTCGAGAAAAATAGTGAGAAGAGTGTCTGTGAGGAGATTCTGAGAGAGAGAGAGAGAGAGAGAGAGAGAGAGAGAGAGAGAGAGAGAGGAAAATGAGTGAGATGTTCATGAAGGAAAGGTGTGGAGGGAGATTAAGGACAGGGAGGGAGGAATGACATGTGAAAGGCGAGAAAAGTGAAAGTGAGAGAATCAGAAGTGGGTGTGGGAGTGTGAAATGGGGGAATTCGAAAGAAAGTGTGCAAAGGGGGGGGGAGAGAAAAAGAGGGGGGTAGTTGGAAGTGTGTGTGACAGAATGTGTGTGTGTGTGTGTGTGTGTGTGTGTGTGAGGGTGATAAATAATGAGGTGGGGTGGGCGAAGTTCTGAGAGTAAGGGGGACAGGCAGTCTGAGTACCAGAGAGAGAGAGAGGGTTGACTAGTGGAAGATGAAAGGCCAAAGGATACATGAAGAAAACAGACTGACCAGGAAAACTGGGAAAATTTAATGATTACACAGAAACTGCAATCGAGGAAGGCTGAAGGTAAAAAATAAATAAATAAACGGGAGAGAACCATAAGAAACTGGAATAAGAAAAAAAAAGCATGAGAGATCGTAGGCATAACAGAAAGGGGGATGAGGTACGGGGTGTCTAAATGTGTAGGAATAAAGATGAAAAAGGATTGAGTAAAACAGGCAAAAACAGTAAACTGGAAAGAACAAAGAAAAATGGCAAGTTTGTGATACCAAAAGGTACCGTATAAGTGGGAGACAGAGAGGTGAATGTAGAAGTGAAGAAAGTTAACAGACACACATAACAGAGTGCTGTAAAAAGGATGTAGTTGCGTGTATGATGAGTAGAGGTGACGATGGGAGAGGCTGCGGAAATAGTCATGGCAGGATGTCGGTCATTTACCCCGAGTTTAACCGACTTCAATAACCCTCACTTGAAATGAGTACGGTGTAAAACTCGTCATACCCTACTTTCACTGCTATCTGGCCTCCTTAGCAAATTGGTGCAATACTCTCCGCAAATTCGTGTTCAGCCATCCTTGTGCCATAAACTAGATAGTATTATAAGGAAACTGACATATATTTGTGGTGAATGTTAAATGGGGGAAACTTAAAACCCCAGCAACACAAGTTTTTAATTACCTCTCCAAATCCTAGGGCAAGATGTCGTAACCGCCGTTTGCATTTCTTATCACGACAGGATAAAAGGCCGGATACTGATCTGCTTTACAGGAAAACCCCGTCAGTGTTCTTGTTCTAGGGAAATTAGTCCTTGTGTCAGGCGCCCCACACATGATTCACCGAAGCTCCGCCCACCGCCTGACGTCACACAAGTCTTGCCAACACCCAAGGTTTTCTCATATTAATACCACTTTTTTGGCCCCTCACTCGATTTTTCCCGGTGTTTCGGAAGACTGGGTTACATTATACGCTTTGACATTTGCTACCACGGGTTCAATAATAGTTATGGGTGATTAATTTGGGTAGTGTATACAATTTTGTAGATGTGAAGGGTTGTGACGTCATGGTTTCTGTTGGTCGGCCTGCCTAGTCAATGGCAGCGGGTCGGCTGGAGTTGGGGGAGGTTGGCAAGACGGATGGACAGCAAGGGACTCTTATAATACCCGTGTGCGGGGCAGGATGGCTCACAAAATAGGTGAGAACGACACAGTGTACGAGCCTGATATCGGTGGTGCAGTGGACTTTAGTTTTTTCAAAGACAATAGTGTTGTTGACCGGACTAAAGGTTGTGGTACAGGAATGGTTAGCGGACCCACAGTGAGTTGTGTGGTGGGTTCCTCGTCCTCCCAAGCTCCCAGTTGTTTAGAGGACTCCCGGTACCGTTGTGTGGAGGTCACTTCTTCTAGCAGTGAGGCCCGGGCCAGTAGGAGGCGCCAGGGAGAAGGTCATAAGGGAGGAGAAGAGGTGTGGAGGAGGGACAGTGGTAGTGAAGGAATCAGTCTGAGTCCTAACACGGCAGGGATGGTCGGTGGTAGTGCGAGTTCCTTTGAGGCACAGCAGCTTGAGCAGCAGCCGGGCCAAGCCTGTGCAGTCATGGAACACGTAGACCACCATAACCCTTACAGCTCTGATGACTGGGAGGAGAGCGACCTAAGTGATACCGACGGCGATCACAGTGACAGCAGTGATGATGACGACCCCAAGTCACAAGTCGACAGGCTGATCGACCAGGTAACACTTACAGTGTATCTTGACGGCGAGAATTCCAACCTCTCTTCAGAGTCAGAAAGCAGTGATGAGAGTGAGTACGATGACAGCGATTCAGAAAGCGACATCACAGATGTTTCTCCACTGATCTCAGCCACTGCCAGTCCTCTGGGTCTGTCCCCGGTGCTGCCTCGCCGCACCCTGGGCACGTCCCCCTTGGCCCTCCATGACAACCGAGACCTGGGCCTTGACTACCACAGTGATGAGGACCACGAATATCCCTCAGCCCTGCCTGGCCCCTCCCCACCGCACTACAATGGCATGGGCCACAGTGACGACTCAACTGACATGTCTAAGTTGCTGAAGGCTGTGGTGGAACTGGAAAAGAAGAAGCGGAGGAAGCAGGCTGGCCACAGGAGCCGCAGTGACACTCCCCACCACCACAGTCATCAGAATGGCCACCACAATCACTACAATCATCATCACAATGGCCACATCACCCACACCACACCATCATCCACTGACAACCACCTCAATGATGACAGTGGGCAGGAGCATCAATCCAACCCCATGACCATACATCCCATCGATGCCAGTCCACACCACCGCCACCTGCGCCGCCATACCTCGCATCACCAACAGCATCGCAGGAAAAACATGTCCTTCACCAATGAGGAGGTTCGGAGGATAGACCGGGAGAATCATCTGCTCCTGCAGAAGATCGTCAGTGCACATAATCGATCAAACAACAGACAGCAGGGTTCCTCCAACAGATCTGTCCACCGACCAGCCAATGCCACAGTCAGCCGAAGGAGGGAGGAAGAAAGAATTCGTAGGGAAAATATGGTGAGTTTCTTTGTTGCTTTCCCTACTCTTGCAGGGGCTCAGAGTACAGTATGTCCGTGTTATAAGTCACCTGTTTTGATACTCCTTTTTTTTTTTTATTTTCAGAGGAAGTTACAGTTAATTACCTATCATAGTACTATTGTCCCCATATTGTTGATTTGTAAGTCCAGAGGAAATTATAGAAAATTGTGTATTAAATTTCCACTTCTATAATTGATATGCCAATTTCGTAGTGTAGTGCAAGTTAATGAAGAAATTGTGATATTTTGGAACTCATTCTTGACATAATTAGGACCTAGCTGTAGAGTTTGTGGGGAACACCTTTTTCTTTGCAAATGCCTGTTGTTAGCCAGTTACTAAAGTACCTTAGTAAAAGCTGGCTTACATTGGTTACAGTAAAATTATTACTGGTATTATTAGGTACAGTATTTATTTTTTTTTTATTGCTTAGGCTTACTATGTTTTGTCAGTCTTGTGGGTTAACTCCTGATGCTGCTTTTTCCTTTTTAAAACTCTAAGGCCACCACCAGATATTTTGGTTCACCTTAAGGGAGATATCTTGTAGTGAAGGGGTAAGTGAAGGCTATATCCAATCCACCCCCCAGCATGAAAAGTTTCTCCTAAGCTGAATACAAATGTCTGAGGCAGCATGACTAGAGTTGAAGGTGGTTATAAAATTAATGATGGTTCCATAGTGAGTGCTGAAGTAGGAGTATAGGTAAGAAATACAGTATTGAAGATAGCAACATTGTGAAGGGGTTAAAATAGGGTAGGGAGGAAAAATTATCATAGTACCATAGTGAAGGGGTTGAAGTTGGAGGAAGTTAGGTAAGTGGTGTGAGGTAGGTCAAGGAGTTAGCACAGATACAGCCTTGGCCAGATTATTTCTATTGTACTGTTGTCAGATTTGCCCTCTAGTTGGTCTTAGTACACAGGCAATTTGAATAATATGCGAAGAACATGTTTCAAAATATCACAACCCCCCCCCCCATACTACAGTAGCCTCTTGATAGCTACAGTAAAGTTGGGGGAACTGGCAAATCAGCTCAACTGTGTGTAGCAGTGGGATGTTATTTGGCAGTTTTGCAATATTTCTGTTCTCATGATTAAAAAAACATCCATCAGTGAGGGGACTTTTACGTGGACTTATTGTATGCTGCTTTTTCTATGATGATATTCTCATGTCAGCCCATACTTGATACGGGTATTTTGGGAGTGTTCAATAAGATAGAGTTAGATCTCATGTGTAAACACATTTTCTTCTGTCTCCATCAAAAATTAATAATAACAGAGATATAACATCATCTAGCCAGTTGGCGGCCAGGACGATAGTCACAAGATTTACTGTAAACACTCACCGGCTGAGTTCCTGCCTGGCAACTCAGTTTCGCCATGGCATCTCTGAGTAGCCATCACTCTCCTGTCCCTGCTCTTTTTTTCAGGAATGTTAGCCTAATAGCTAAGGTAAGGTTGGAAATTGTTTTGGTTAGGACTGAATTGCTCAGGGCCAATTGTAGTTAATGCTTATTAATTTCTCATGGAATTCATATCATATCGAACAAAAAAATCAAGCAAATCACATAAAAACAACGGAAAAACAGATTTATTGCCAAATCGAGTATGGGCTGAAGTGAGAAAATTATCTTTTCTGTTAACTCCACAACACAGTTGATTGTGGAAATATTATCTCTTAAAGCTTCCTTGCTAGCTATAAACCTGATTTACCAGTTCCCCCACTTTACAGCACCAATTGTGTATAAAAAGTTGTAGCATTATGAAACACATCTTACCTATGGTAAGGACTAGCTATATACATTTCCATAGTTGCAGGCAGTGTGTTGGAGTGTGGGGAAGACTATTTTGCAAACTATAGGATTTGTTCTTTGTTGATGAATTGTAATATTTGTTTCATCATTGACCATCAGTAAAAGAAGAGAAATCAGTTGACATGTAAAGAAATTAGAAAGTGCATTGCAGGAAAAGGAAAATCAGTCTTGGCTTTTTCTCTCTCCCTTTGTTTTTTTTTTTAGTATGCCTGTCTCAAGTCACCATTGTTCCCTTTCACCCATTTCATTGTATTCTTTACTCCTCTCAGATTTTGTTATTCTGCATTACCAGTAGTTATTATTTACTGTAGCTGTTATTTTTGTATGTTATAGGATGTGATTTGTTGCTCTTAATTTTCACTCATTCTCTTAAGGTACTGTAACATTAGATTCTACCTGGATTTGTTTTTGCCATACCATACTGTCATGTGCAGCACTGGTCATATTACTCATAGTCTTTCATTTGTTTCCAAGTTTTGATACCGTACATTTATATGTATATATAGGCTATTAGCTTTTGTGTAAGTTTTGATACAGGTACTTTCCTTTGTCTCCTACTTTTTGGCCCTTCATTTATGGCCTACTTTTTGCCTTTTCTGGAGTTTGCCCGTTGCTTTGGTGTGTTTCCATGTACTGAACATTCTTTCTTCACACAAGATTATTTACTATCATCATTTTTTTTCTTTTTTAGTCCTACAGTGCTCTTAACCTCTCACTCTAGCACTGTAACATGTTAGTTTATTCTTGCTGTCTCTGACAGTTTATTCAGTCTAGGAATAACAAAAGAAAGCCAGCTATACCTAACTCATTCAGTTAAATAAATCTGTTGAACTGGATGAAATTGTCTAAAGATAGCAAGGATAAATTATTCAGTATATAAAATATATCTTCAAGCTTAATGGGCTAAGTCTTTTCTTTGTCTACCTTTGTACATTATGAATTGCAGCAATTACTTTTCCTGCAGGTTTTCCTGATGTAATTCTTTGTAATTTACATGCTTTCTCTTGATATTTAATCTGCCTTTACTTCCTGATGGGTTTCATCATTGTTTTTCCTTGTGTAGTATAGGCTACCTAGTTTTCACAGTATTTCATTGTAACTGTGTGTTAAACTTTCTTTTTCTGCAATTGTTGAGTGACATCATTGCCTGTAGCTGTTTGATGCTTTTTGTCATTCATTGATTTCTTTGTATGCCTTGCTTATTCTCTGTATCTCAGTTGTTTTTTGGTACTGGGTACAGTACTTTTATCATACCATTATCTTATGTATTTAGTTTTGCTGGCTCAGCATCTTTACTCATGTCTGGCATTTAATATTTTGGTACTGGTACTCTAGTGATAATTTGTGCTGTGGACTTTTTATCACTTACCTGTAATATCCATCTCCACTATTCAGCAGTTACTGTCTTCAGAGCCTTCACTTCATGCTGTCCCAGTGGCCTACCTTGCTTCTTTTCACATTCATCTTTTTCTTTGGTTGTCAGTGGGGTCACACATAGTTCAAGGAAGACTTCTATCTTGCTGGTCACCTCCCCACCCACACTCAGACCATGCCAAGTGATGACACACCTGATGGGGAAGTAAATGTACAACTTAAGTAAAAGAAGTCACCTTAAGCTGTTACCCCTTGTCATTTATCTCAGTATTTATTAGACAGTAATGACTGTACCAAGATCATTATTTATTTTCAGATACTTGTACTGTGATACAGTACCAGAACACTTTTTCCATAATTGGTCATGTATATCATAGTACTGCAGTAATAGTGAAACTTAAACATTATAAACTGAGTAACCTACATGCTTGACTGTTGTCCAAGGATAGTGAGTGCCTGATCTTTGTTTGCTGTGCTCAGCATTAAGTCAGTCAGTGTTCAGAGTGTGAAGTAAAAGTTACACCATTCCTATAAATACCCCAGTGATGAAGAGTACTGGCATGGGATGTTATGTGAGTGATATTGGTGATCATTCAATGGCTCTTTGTATCCCTTGCTGTGTTGGTAAATTAAGTAGTTGCCATTAGCTTTATAATTTATGCTGTGGGGGACATGAATTAACAGCTGGTGGTGCCATCATAGAGTCACCTTGGCATGGTTTATTTTAGATTATGCCTAGGTACTAGCCAGATGCAAGGTTCCCACACTCCCACACTTGCCTACATTGTTTTTTTTACTGTAGCTACTGGTATTAATAAGCTTGTAGTTTATAAGTCTATATATTTTTTCAGTTTGTGTTAATGGTTAGTTACTGCACTGCCAGTTGTACTGCTATCTTTTTGCCATAAGTGACACTTTTGGTGTAGGCTTCATGTACAGTACCTAGTCTATGGGTCATTTATTTTGAGATTACATTTACACTATCATAATATACCCTTTACTTATATTTGAACTTACATCCAAGGGATGGTTGGGGTTATTGCTCATGTAATGCCACTCAGGGATGAGTGAGGCTGGTCACTGTCATCTTAAATGTCTGGACCAACTTGCCTAGCCCCAGGCCCCTACGCTCCTCATGGGGCAACGTAGGATTGGATGATGGATGGATGGATATACTTTCTTGCAAAGTACCAGTACTGTACATTGTTGGGCTTTGGAATACATACTGGTAACTTCAATTCTATGGAAATCTTTTTATCTGATTACAGTATTGTACTTACATTTTAGCTACCCGAGTCACTTAATCAAACTTATTACCAGTACTGTATTTTATAATTTATAGGGTACTCAGCTGATGATAAGGTAGCCCACCATATGCAATGTTCTATCAGATTAAAGTCAAAAGGTGAATGTAGTGTAGCTCAAGATCAGGGATACATTATACAGTATAGGAAGCTGTTGCACAAACTTGACAATGTAGAAATTAAAATATTAATAGTTGACCTTCTTGTAGGTCAGTTTTACAATGTATATGCCATCATATATGATTTTTGTATACAGGTATTCTGTTCCTTGTCAAATTGGTGCTGTCTGCCTAGCAACAAATTTCACATGGTACAGATGTTAGATTTTCTTCTCAGCAGTTAGTGAGGGGAAAAGCCTGCTGCTTAGTATGACGTACAGTATGGTAGTTAGATGTATTTAAAATAGCAACTTTGGATATTTAAAAAAAAAAAAAATGTTTTGCATACTAGTGCTGGGCATAATTGAATATACCTAGTACCACTGGTACAGTACAGTATGGTGCAACAATATACAATAATGCACTTTTATCACTTTAGTTTTGTACAGTACAGTACAGTACTCTTAGAGTCACAATAATGAATATACTGTCTGTTTGCAGATTCTGCTGAGAAAAATTCAGGAAGCAAAGCCATCCCGTGAAGTTGCATCCTTCCGCTCCCCCCGGCACCGTGCATCCCCTGGCCTCCGTCCACCTTCCAGCCTTCCACCACCCACTCCAGGGTCATGTGGGGCTACAGCTCGGTCTGGCCATGCCGCCACACCAACACCCCGCAAGGAGACTGCGCTGTGAGAGTGCCCCAAGGGTCTGGGGCAGTGAAGATGCCCCAAACTTACTGAGAGATTCCAGGGTGCGACCTGCCATTCACTCGCAACGAGATACTCCCGAGCTCCTGAAGTTGGAGAGTCGGAGATTTGTCTTGCCAATGCCCCAGTGCCGTGAGGTCCCCCTGACCCCCCTTTCCAACACTCATGAAGAGGTTTTGGGTGATCTGAGGTGAGGTTTGGGCTGAATGTTGCCGCTATGCACTTGGCAGTCCACCCTATCAGTAGCCCCCACGCTTCATTGAGTTTGCCAGCCATACTCAGTTTATAGCTCAGTCAATCAACCAGTTTAGTCAACCCCCTGCTACACCCCAGCTGTGCTCAGGTGTGAAGATTCGGTTGTCCCATTTTAGTCGCAGTGTGTTCGTCTAATTCTTGTTTTCAACTGTGACATTGATCCAAGAGCCGGGATTTTGGTTCAGTTGCTCCAAGGTTGTCATAACTAGTTTTAATGTCTTGGGGGATTATAAGAAAGTGTACCCTTCAGTGTGCTGCTGATCTATTCCATTTTCACATCTCCATTTTTAAATGCCAGACTACATATTCAGGATGTCTGTAAAAGTTATCCAAAATTTTGTCTGCATTAAGCTTCCAGTTCATAGCACGTGTTGTGAGACAAATCCAAGCGCATTTAGAGCAGATCTGTATTAATGTCTTATACTAGACGATATCCAAGTTACTATGAAGATACACAGCAATAGGTAACACACTTAGATAATCTTTAAAATACTACAGTACTTCCCATTTATACAGAGGTTGTCGATGTTTACCCAGATATACAACTTTACGTCAACAGGATGCACCAGTATTAGTATCCAAACTGTGATGCTAATATCTGTGCAGTTTTGATATGCAAAGTTAATTTCAGAGTATGCAATGTTTACAGTCCTGGAAAGGGAAATATTTTTTAGTAGAGGCAGCTTTTTTATGTAAGTTTTCTTTAATGGCCAGATGCTTGTACATGGCAGTTTTATGTCATTACTTTTTTAAAGGTTGAGCTACTGTTCAATTCCACAACCGATATGCTCGCAGTCATTTGTCAGGTTCTTGTGTATTCATAACTCATACTGAATATCACCAACCTTCTCTCACCCAAACCTCAGTTAGCCCTTGTGTTTGTTGGTGTAATGCAGCTGACAAGGAACATTCCACAGGCTAAGCAATCACACCCACCCTTGCCAACAACACCAGTACCCAGTTCACTAAAATAAGCAGGTTGGTGTCCAGTGTGCAAGAGAAGCACAACCATACTTGGACAAAGGGAGAAAGTTCAAACATGTATAAATTATCCTTGCTTCTTGTAGGGCGATGTAGGGGATTCATGAGACATCAGCAAGTCTAAATCAGGGTTGGGCTACAAGCAAATCTCCACTAATGTTTGCAGGACCCAAATTAATATTAAGTATTTATTATGATACCTTACATATTTGTATTGCGTAGCGTAGGTTTCCAAAACAGTTAATTTATTTTTAACTTACAGTACCATTGGGATTAACAAAATTTTCATTGGCTGAAAGTTGGTTGTGCTCAGGGTAGATTTGCTTAAGCTGTTTCAACACATTACAACACTTTCCGAATGCTTGTCTTTGTTCAAACACAACACTGCTCCTTTAAGGCTAGTCAGACCTGACTAGTGTATTCCATCAACTCTTATTTTTATCGAGTTAGGTTTCAAAGAGCTGTTTTCATACCTTTGATTTTTTTTTTTATTGTTGTTATACAAAATATACATTTGTATTTTTTGTTAGCCATTCTTCCCCCATCATGGTTAAATTTTTGTACAAATTGTCATTACAAATTCAGTATGGTAGGATTTATCAGTCATTTAAATTTCAGTCACATCATTCATAGATCAGATCACAATGAATGCATTTACCAGCACAATTGTTGACATGATAAGTGAAGCACAAAGTGACTAAGTTTATCATAGCACACAGTGGTTCCTGTGAACACAGTTCTTATCATTTAGATCCACCAAGCAGTATGAACTAGTGACGGGTATTGAAATCTTGAAGTGTACATATTCACATGTTCCATTCAAGAGGAATGGCAACCATACTTGTTCACTAAAGAGTGTTATTATGTAAAGAATTACATCGGCTCGAATTACTATTTACAGTACAGTAATGCCTTTTATGCTTGACTGAGAGGTTTGGAACAACTGATATGGGAATGTTGCTTTGTGAAAGAGACAGATACCTCACGTAATTAGATTCCGTTAGTCCATCATTGGTCCACTGCTCTTCATGTCAAGCAGATAATATCCTACTGCAATTTTATTTTCAATAATCTAGTCAGACGATCTATATCTGTCAGTTGGGCAGGTTCAGTCTCTTGTCTATTCTAACCGGCATAGGAGGGATGCTTCCCTGTTGGGGAGTTGTGTAAAATGTATCTTTGGTCAGGAAAGCATCACCTCATCGGATTTGTAAGAGTAGGCTTGGATTGTTCTTGCCATAATGCTTCCACAAACGTGTCAATAAGGTTATTTCCTAATCTCATTATTTTACAAGCTGCAGCTCATAATAATGGTAATACTGTAATAATAGTGATTGTGATCATGTACAGGTATAATCAAAGCATAGTCAGATCCTGTTGTCTGCTTCATCCAAGTATCTTAATCTTGCATTGGATTCACTCCATAACATTGTGACGACAAGGTGTCAGAGTTACTGCCACTGATCTAATAGAAAGAGGGACCATTGCTGTATATCATTATTTTTGGTTGTAATATGTCAGTTTTTATACATTTATCATAAATTTGCTTTGATGAGATATTAAAGGGTTGGTAAATACAGTAAATGGCATTTGTATCATAAATTAGAGAATATATTTTTATCCATTTCTGAAGTTATTTAATTATCTAAAGGTAATTTGTCTCCAAAATTAGTTCATCTGCATCAGGAAGTGACACAGGAGCTGCATCATTCTTGAGGTCATGACAGACAACAAGGAAAAGTAATAATATCCATTGTAACTGGAGACAATGTTAATACCCTGCTTATAATACTATGTAAATATTTTTTTATACTCGTCTTTCATTGTCTGTGAACATTTTTTGAACAATAAAAACGTATTGTTGAAAGGAGGTGTTTGTTTCCCCTGTTAATATAATGTATTAGAGGCTGGTCACTCTTATCTTAAATGTCAGGACCAACTTGCCTAGCCCCGGACTGCTATGCTCGTCACGGGGCAATGTAGGATTGGATGATGGATGGATGGTGTGTATGATGGCATTTGAAGTGTATATATTGATAATCAATAGTATTGAGTAATGACTCAGTACAATACTGAATGAACATTCCAGGCTACAGTACCTGAACCTGTTTTCAGTTCTTGTGCTGAGTCAGAAGTATGTCTTTACACTTTCTGAATATATAAACTTCCACTTTGATTCTAACTGGCATACAGGCACTTTAAGCTTGGCATACTAGAATAGCAGAACTCATTACAAAGTGACAGCAACCATAAACAGCCAGGTTTTAAATTCTGTATCTTAAATTCAGGTAAAAGTACGTATACTGTTTCCAGCTGCATGCAGTTTAATATGCATGAAGCCATTTCATATGCCATTACAGGGATACTGAATGGTTGAAAAGGAGGACATTGTTAATTCTTATCCATTACCTAACCCATCACAGATTAGTTATCTACTCAGTAAAACTCTGAACTGCTACATCTCTCTAAAAGATGAAGTTTAAGAAGTACCTATGTACAGTAATACAAGAAGATGTAAGTGGGAGAAGGAGCACAGGAAAGGATGGAGGCTAGTGCTGTGATGGCCTTGACACTTAAGAGATGTGTATGGGCTACAAGAGAATTGCATCAAGATTTGTTAGTGCCCACATCATTGTATGGGTGTGACTGGTAGGCTATGAGAGCAAGGAGTAAGAACACTGAAATGTGTGTGTTGCATGGGAGTGTACAGGATGAGAATGTGATTGCCGATAAATGTGGAGTAAGGACATATGTTGATAACTAGGTTGAAGAATGCTCAGCTGGTATGATTACAGGGAGAGAATGGGTTAAGGTACTGTAATGGGGTCACTTGTGATGAAGGGTATATGTAAGTATCCGAAGATGGTCAGTATGTCAAGAAGGTGAATGGATTTGGTAAAAAGAGAGGTAAGGAGGAGAATAAGGCTAGGGAATGGGCAGGTGATCACATCAATTGTATGCATTATGTACAGAGTGCATAAAAGGATCTGGCATGCCATTTTTAAGGCTGACGGTATGCAGGTGTAGATGAAGAACACCTAGAAAAAAAAAAGATGCATATAGATCATTAAGATTGTGAGGTGGAGCCAGGATGCTGCAAGATTTCTGTTGTGTGAATGATTGTCCTGCCCATTTCCTTGTGAATTCTTAATCCTTTCCTCATAATTGATCCTACCTCCCATCCCAGCAGATCTGACGATTTCATACCTTCATCTGCTTTTCTGTCTGTTCAGTCCTTGTACATGTCTGGCCTTTACTTCTTCACTGAAGTTTTTACTGTCATTTTGTCAATACTGTCAAGGCAAGACAACATGATCAATGAACTTGCTGGTGACTGACTTCTCTTAACTATGTAGCCCAAAACTTCAAGGACTTTCTGTGTCAGATGCAGTACTAGAGTCTTTTGGTTATGATCAAGGTTTCAATAAACATTCCACAGAGAGCATCTCCAACCCAGGCAAGCATGTTTTAGAACAAGTGAGAAGCTGATTAGTTAGTTGCAGTGTGGTGTAACTGTTATTTTATACCACTTTACAATGACAATGAAATCTACAACTCACCTACTGATTAAAGATATTTTTCTTCAAAGCTTTATTCACTCTGCAAACTTCAGTATTACATGGACAAAATCGACAACCAGCAGATTAACTACGGGACTACTGCATCTCCAAGGACTTCATCTTTTATATGTTACATGTGGTAAATGCAGGAAATACTATCTGAAGTTAAAGGTTTTGCTAATGTTATTCACACTGCTTTGAAGACATTATTCAGAAATGCAAACAAGATTGACCAAAGAATTACAGTACATAAATCAAGAGACTACTATAAAATACACTTTCCTCTCCCCACACTGTACTGGCATAGGAATATGGCAACCCCACCACCCAGCAACTTTGTCACTGTACCTAGGGATTCCCTTCTTCAATTCAGGTCCCCCAATAAGATCAAGAACCATGCTTTGGATTTTCCCACCCAAAGTGTGTGTGGAAGACTGAAGTACGGTGTTGAAGTGGCAGACTTGTATCATTTATAAACATTCCATCATGCTTGTATGCATTGGCCTTCTATATTTACCACTGGCTTTTGACTCAAATAGTGCCCAAAGGAAAAATGTATTTAAGGTGGCAAATTAGATGAATAGGGCAGACAGAGTTATTACAGGTGGGCAGTGTGTTAAGAATGATGAAGGAAAGGAAGTGGTCAACAGTGAGGATATTAAAGATACCTGGAGAAAGCATTATAACTGGTTGCAGAATGGCGAGTTTGACTGGAACATGGAAAGTTTGGAGTCGGCAGATCCAGTGTTTGGCTCTTGGCCTTTCATTGATACTACAAGTGTGTGCAGAGCAACAGGCAGGATACAGTTGGGGAAGGTGGCAGGTGTGCCTGGGTTGACTGCTGAAATGTTGAAGAACTCCGGAGATACAGGAGTGGGCTTAGTTACTGATTTGATAAATTCGATTATGTATGAGTGCGTTGTCCCAGATGACTGGCTGAAGAGTGTGACTGTAAATGTGTATAATGGGAATGGTGATGCCCTGGAAAGAGAAAATTATAGAGGCATAAAACTTTTGTACCAGATAATGAAGGTAATGGAGAGAGTCTTAGAGTGTATGATAAGGAAATAAGTGAAGTTTGATGAGATGCAGCTAGGATTTATGCTGGCCAAAGGGACCACTGATGCCATACTCACTGTCCTACTCACTGTCCAACAGCTTCAGGACAAATATATAGGAAAGAAAAGGGAGCAGTACTTTGTTTTTGTTGATTTGGAGAAGGCCTTTGACAGAGTCCCTAAGGAGGAGGGGAAGTAGGCAATGAAGAAGCTTGGGATTAAGGAGTCGCTGGTTAGAGTGGTTATGGTTATGTATGTGGGTGCTCACACCCAGGTGAGGGCGAATGGAGATTTGAGTGACAAGTTTTCTGCGACAGTTGGTGTGCATCACGGGTCAGTCTTGATCAGCCCCTTATCATTTGTCATGGTGCTTGAAGCTCTCTCAAATGACTCCACAAATAAGCTCCCAAGGGAGATGTATGCTGATAACTTGTGTTGGCTGCAGAAAATGGAGAGTGGCAGAGGAAAGATTTATGAAATGGAGAGAAAGAAAGGGGCAATAGGGTTTGAGAGTAAATGTGGATACTTAAAAAGTGGTAATATTTAGGTATTAGAGGTAGGCTGCAGATTAATGCTGATTTTGTGTGTGTGGTGTGTTGGGGAAAGCATGCAGAGTCTGAGAGGTGTGAAAGGACTGATCTTGCTGGAGAGTCTCTTGCGAGTGTGAGGGAGTTTTATTATTTGGGGGACATATTTTATGCTGGAGGTGGAACATGTTATGTGCTCTGTGGCTAGGATATGGAGTGGTTGGAGGAAGTTCAGGGAACTGTTGCCTCTCCCAACATTGAGAGGGCTCTCCCTCTGTAATAGGGGATCTTTGTATGTTTCATGTGTTTGCAATGTAATGCTGTGTGGTTGTGAGACCTGGGCAATAATGGAAGAGGATATTCATAGGCTCAAACATAAAGAAATGACAGTGATAAAATGGATATGCAATGTGTCCTTGAATACGAGGCCTAGGAGGCTAGGATTACGACTGAAGGTTTGCAAGGAAGGATGGGACTTGAATGTATTGGTGCTGTGATCAGGAGGGGAAGATTGCGATGGTTTGGGCATGTTGTGAGGATGGAGGACAACAATTGGGTGTGAAAGGGGAGAAGTGATGAATGTCGAGGGTAGAGTTTCAAGAGGCAGAACAAAAAAGACCTGGGATGAGGTCATAAAGTATGACCTCAGGGATAAGGGACTGAATAGAGAGGCTACTGGAGATTAAGCAGCATGGAGAGTTGCCATTAGGTGATAAAAGCAGATGCATGCAATCATGTTGGAACCTTGCTAAACCATACAACTGCTACTTCACCCTTCACCATTTAAAGTACAGTATCACCCATTTCACTCCATACACCGTGGTATTAACAGCACTAACGTTAAATGACTCACTTAGATGTGGATCTATTCTACACATGCTTCATTACCATTACAAATACCCTACAACATTAAAAAAAATTCTATCCATATCATACTAACCTAGGCATTAACAGTATTGTGAGCTATTTCAGACTGATAAATCCAAAGAGATGGTATGTTGCAGTCATTCTCTCCCTACATTCCTTAAAGCCTTCCATACCTAAGAGAAACAGAAATGTTAGTGGTAGGCAGCAAAATAATGATTTTGAGTGTATACTATGTAAAGGAGAGCATACAGAAGCAGAGATGCAGGAAAGGATTAATCTTGTCGGTGTCTCTTTATTGTGTGGAGGAGTTTTGTAATTTGGGGTACATGATATGTGCTGACAGTGACATTGGAGCTAGCTCAGTAGAAAGGGTAAGGAGTGGCAGAAAAAGTTTAAAGAACTGTTGCCCCTCCTGACACTGAAAAGGCTCTCCCTCCATGCTTAGGGGTCCTGGTATGCAGCATGTGTTTGGAGTGTAATTGGAGTGTAATGCTGCACAGTAGGTGAGACTTGGGTAGTAAAGGAAGAGGATATTCATAGGCTCAAACATACAGAGATGATATTGACTAGATGGATGAGTAGTGTGTCTTTCAATGACAGGCGTGGGAGATTATGACTGTGAATGAAGAGTTCAAAAAGAGGATTGGACTTGAATGTATTAGTGTTGTGATGAGAAGGGGTAACGTGAAATGGTTTGAGCACATGGAGAGGATGGAGGATGAAAGCCGTGTGAAGAGAACGAGAGGTGTGAATGGTATGGGTAGAGGTGTGTGAGGTTGACTGAAAAGACCTGGGATGAGGGTATGGTGTGTGACCTCTTGGTTAAGAGACTAAAGAACGAGGCTGCCAGAGACTGAGTAGTATGAAGAACTGCCACTAGGTGACCAAGGCTGACACATGCAGGCATGTTGGAGCCTTTAGAGTTAAACAAAGCAAAATATTTATACCCATGCATGAAGCACTGGGTTGGGATGGATTACTTCTCCAATGACTGTAAATGATGTTCCTCAGCCCTAAAGATCTGGTGAGTATGGGGGATACAGAGCAACAACAATGTTGCTTTGGGCAAAAAATTGCTGAACAGACAAAGTGGTGAGTGATGGGGTGTTGTCATGATACAAGAACCATTTCTGGGTGGGTGCGACACTTCTCTGGACATTTGTAACCGATTCTTTCCCAAAGATGCCTCAGCACTGTACTGCAAAACTGCTGGTTGACAGTCTGTCCATGGGGAACAAATTCTTATGAACAACTCCTTCACTGTCAAAAAAACAAGATCAACATTGTCTTGATGTTGGACTTGGCCTGACACTCTTTTTTTCTTGGTCTTGGAGATGTTGGTATCTTCCACTGACTGGACTGCTGCTTGGTTTCAGGGCCATACCTGTAAACCAAGGTCTTGTCATCTGTAATGGCATTCAAAAGAAATTCTGGGTCATTTCTCAACTGTTCTTTCAAGCCCTGACACACGTTCACATGATTTACTTTTTGATTGTCCACTAGAAGTCAAGGTGCAAATTTTACCAAGACTTGGTGCATACCAAGATCTTGTGTCGAAAGCCACTGACTGAACTTCAAGAAATGCCTGTGGCTTCCACTAGTTCATCAATACTGTGATGATGATCTTCCAAGATTTGTCAAATTTTCTCAATATTTTCATCTGTTCAAGAGGTTGAAGGATGCCCAAGACATGGAGAGTCTTGGACTAACATGTTGCCTTTCTTAAAAGGTGTGTACCATTCAGAGACTTGTGTTTTTTCAAAGCTTGCTCATTGAATGCTTGCTCAAGCATTACCGCTGCCTCAGCCACAGTTTTCTTGAACAAAAAAACATAATTTGATGTACATCCTTCGCTCATTAAAATCTGCCAAAGAGGTTTGAGGACGAAAATTGCAGAAGTCAAGTGCATGAACAAAGAAAAAATGTTAGAAATACGGACTCAACCCTGCCAGTGTGATGCCATGTCGTAGAATGATTCACCACACTGCATGCAAGTGATGCCTACAGGTATACAGTAGAACCTCGATTATCCGCGAGCCAGTCAACCGGAATTGGTGCTGAACCGGACAATTTAAAGAAAATTTCCAAAATCGATCAACCGGAGAAAATCCAAGACCTAACCGGCATTTCAAATTCACCGCGCAACCATCCCGCCCGAATGTTTTCATTCCTTCGTCACCGAGCACATCAGCGCAGCAGGGTTGCCATTCGTACGATAATTATCGTACATTTACAATTAAACTGCCTCTGGTACGATGTACGATACCTTTTCTTATTATCGTACGTTCTGTACGATAATTCTGTGTTTTATGGCATAAGTGTTTTAATTTTAAAAAATGATAATAAAAATCCTTTTCATCAAGTGTAAATCTTTTCCATATATAGTATGTTATCTGTAAAATGAGAAGTAATTTTCCTTAGTGCACGTAGGGTATTTGTGTCTATGAGATAGCTAGGTGAAATACAGGAGTTAGGGGTTGGAGCCGCAGATGACACGACGGCTAGAGCAGACAACACCAGCACCCCCAACCCCCCCAGTACCACCGGGGGACCGCTGCTGACACGGAGCGGCTGGGAACAGGAACGGCGCTCCTGTATCACTTCCCGGCGCCCCTCTTGCTCCCAGGTGGTGACCCGGAAAGGTAGCAGTCACTGGTGCCTAGTCCCCGGCCGGAATTCCACTCGCCAGGTAAGGGGTGGAGTTTACAACTCCACGCAACGCCGCGGTATCGGCCACAGTCATACCAGGTATGGGGCAGAACCGGCCACAGTCCATTCCCCAGTTGCATCCCTGCTACAGGGTCGCGACACGGACGCATGTCGGCTGGACAGGACAGGCCATAATTCGTCTGACTCCTGTAGTCATTCCCCCCAGAGTGGCGCCGCAGTATTGGCCACAAGCCGTACTGGGTACAAGGCAGGATTGGCCACAGTCCGTCCCTCTGCTACTAGTCCTCTCAGCTCCCCGGTACGGGCCATTAGCCGCACCAGAGCTACAATCTCCTGCGCCACTACGACGTTGGCCACTAGTCACATCAGGCCAGAGGTAGGGCAGGCCATTAGCCACTCTGAAGCTGTTGTCCCCTGGGCCACCCCGACATTGGCCATTAGTCACATCAGGCCAGAGGCAGAGCAGGCCACTAGCCGCATTGAAGCTGATGTCCCCTGTTCTACCACAATGTTGGCCACTAGTCACGTCAGGTCGGATGTAAAGCAGGGCACAGTCCACTTCTCTCCTACAGGAGGACCTGCAGCCAGAGATGATCCCTCCCCCGAGCCATGGCAAGGCCTCACCCGAGGCCTTGGCTCCCTGCAACTCTACCAGGGTGAACAGCGGCCGAAGCAGAGTCCCCGCAGACCCCACAGCCGATGTTGGGCCCTGTCTACTACTCCCCTGGCCTGAGGTTCTCATGTGACGACCCTGTCAGCGACTCCGCCCTCTAACCATTGCCACAGTCCAGCCGCCCCGGGTTCCAGTGCCCTGGGTCCTCAGTTGCCCCGGGAGTTGCCCCGAACACCAGGGTGTGACTTACCTGTGGGTGAGGCCTCCCTGAGTCTCTCCCAGACTCGACGACAGGCCCGTCTCCTGGATCTCTTCGGGCCGAGCCCCTAGTCCCACGACTACGTGTGGGGCCCTGTCCAGGGGCGCGCCACTCTGCCATTCCTCCAGACAGAGGAATCAACCTGGGGCCCACCAGTGGTAATGAAGTGAGTGGACTTTACATATGTGTGTGCTTTTTCGACCCAGATATTTGTGTGCATTAACTTATACCATACGAGTGATTCCCTACAGTGTATTCTCGTGTTAAGTGACCAGGAACCCAGAGTATAAGACTGGACGAGCCATATAGCTAACTGTGGCCTGACTTATATCCTGAGTAGAGTCCTGTGCCCCCCCTCAGTGAACGAAATGCCTTTGTGACCAACACAATAATAATATTGTGTCGGCTGTGCCATTCCCTTGTTATTTAAACTCTCCCTCCCCAACCCACAGGCACGCGAGTGAAACACCTCAGTGACTAGCAGAAGGAATATATATTATTACCATCGTGCCTTCCCTTCGTGCATTAAACCTCCACCCACCCCAGTGTCCGGACATGTTAGTCAGGGTATACCAGGATATTGCAGTCCTCCCCCGTCAGTGATCACTACGCGGTAGAGTCTACCTGAGATAGACTTCCGGCTGACAGGTGTCTGTGACACAGGTGTTAACAACTTATATACAGTGCCGTCCAGTGATATAGGGGTTTGGGAAATTACAGTAGATTCATTCCTGAGTCTTAAATTAAGTGTAGTTTATGTGCCATAAGTGTTGGGCAAATAGTACCATACTTCTACCAGTCGGTATAGACTCCCCGTCAAGTAAAACCTTGTGTTAAGGGTTAACCCATCCCCGACCAACCCAGTTTGTAATATATTTGTTGATGTACTATTGTCCCTGGGAAGATATCTGGAATACATGTGTGTAATACTTACTGCCTTGTTTTTGTGTCCAGTCCTACTCTTTAGAGTAACCAACCCGGCCTAGAATAGGGACCTGCTGTAGCCTGCATATTTGAGGGCGAGAAACAACAAATACGCAGCATAACACTAGGTGGCTAGTGGTGGTTCTTGACCCAGACGGTGAAAAAGGACTGGAAAACTTTTTTTGAAAATGGCAGCCAAAACACATGTACCCCCACCAAAATTCGACCCAGAACAATGCGACATCACAACTTACTTAAATATGGTCAAGCCATTACTCGATATTGGGTCTGAGGAAGATAATCAGAAAATAGCTGTCACTCTACCTTACCTGGCAAAGGCGGTATCTAGTATAGCACCAAAAATAGTCCCAGATCTCACGTGGGCCAGATTTGCAAAAATAGTAACAGAAGCTACTACCCCGTCATTAGGGAAAGTTGTTGCAATTTCACAACTAGATGCCATAAAATATGATGGTGATTTGGACAACACGTTGGTCCAAGCCAGGCGACTCGTCACCGCCGCATACCCGGATGCTGAAATGAATACCTGGGATGAGCATATATTCAACACTCTTCTCAGAGTCCTTCTGGGCATAGTGAAGGAACATTTCACTATCCATGACCTGGCAGGAAATTTGGACCATGATGTCCAGCTCATTTGCCGCCTTCTCGCAGCACGCCCCGACACGCAACACATCGAGGTCGTCAGCCGGTTTCCAACGAAACCCTCCCCACGCCGCCCCAATCCCTTCCAGCCCCAACGCGAAGCGCCTCCGTCTCGGCTTTCCCAAGAGCCCACCCCACCAGGAAGCGGCTGCCACAGAAAGATAACACAAATCTTATCACTATCAATCCGTGGGAATTCACAGCCTGTAACAGCCGCTGCCCACTTCACGAAATACGTGAACAACTGAAGGCGGCACTCAGAATAAGAGCCGACCCACTGAGGCGCCGCCCAATGTTGGCAGTAAATGAGGGCCCTGCGAACCCCGAACCCCCCCTCGTTGAGGAACCTGACGCCGGCTGCGAGCCAGAGGAGGCTGATACCAACACAGCCCTCGAGCTGACATTGGATTTTTTAGGACCGCCCCCACACCCCACAGTGGCGGGGGCCACCTCTACAAAGTACCGACCCCTGGTCTATGACAAGTTGAAACTACAGGGGGTCAAGGCAAGACTTCTGGTAGATATGGGAGCCGCCAGGTCCTGCCTGTACACACATTTCTACTCCCGCCATAAGAAGGTTTTTGGCCCCCTCTTCCCCACTTCAGCCTGCCTCATAGACGCGGGGGAAGGCCCCTTTCCTATTCGTGGGGAAACTCGGGCCCTACAAACCAAGACTCATCAACCAGCCTCCACATATCATCCCTTCATTGTTTTTGACTCGTTCTACCGTACTTATGATGGCTATTTGGGATTGGACTTACTCCAAAAACTCCACATGCACATAGATTGTAACTTCATTTTCAACAGCCTCCCCAACAGCCCCAAGCCATTTGTACGTGCGCACAACAAAACGATACCCCTCCCCCTTCTCCTGCCCCAGCCCCCCCCGGCCCCACTTTCCCCATGACCGTCACGTCCTCCCTCACCATTCCCCCCCACAATGAAGCTTGGCTACGGATCAATAAGCCCACAGGGACCCATTCCCTATTTTCCCCAAGTGTCCCCACCGGGCCCTTCGCCGCCTGCCTGATGTCACCAGCTTTCCTTCCGCCCCACTTCAACGCCGTCAAAGTGGCGAACCTGGCGGCTACACCCCTCACTCTGCCAAGAGGACTCCTGATCGGCGACCTAGAGGCAGCAGAGCCTTGTGACACCCCATCCCTAAATTCAAACCCCTCTCCCCTCCCTCCTTTGCCTGACCACTTATCTCCCCACCAAGCCAAGACGCTGCACCATCTACTACTTGAGTATCAAGACCTTTTTTTGACTGGGCCCGCCGACTTGAGACATACAACATATCTGGCCCATGAAATTCATACCACCGGGCCCCCCATTCGGCAACCCTCCCGCCGGAAGAACCCACACCAACGGGCTGAAGAGGGCAGGCAAGTTCGAGAAATGCTGGACGCCAGCATCATCACGCCCTCTACCAGCCCCTGGTTCCCCCCCCGTTGTCCTGGTTCAGAAAAAAACGGCACTCAGCGATTCTGCATCGATTACCGCCGCCTGAACGATGTAACCACCAAAGATGCCACTCCTCTCCCCCCCATAGACGACTCCCTAGACTCCCTACACGGTTCCACCTGGTTCTCCATGCTGGACCTCCAGTCAGGATACTGGCAGGTCCTCGTCCACCCCCGAGATCAAGGGAAAACGGCTTTCTCCACATGTAATGGGAAACTTTATCAGTTTAATGTTCTTCCCTTTGGGCTATGCAATGCCCTGGCCACCTTCTCCCACCTCATGGAGTCCGTCCTCAGCGGTCTGACCTGGGAAGTCTGCCTGGCATACCTCGATGACGTTACTGTTTTCAGCAAAATGTGGACTGCCTCTGACAGGTGTTCCAACGAATACGCCAGGCCGGGTTGAAACTCAAACGCACTAAATGTGTCCTAGCCGCCCGCTCTGTCGCTTTCCTAGGACACATTGTCTCGGGGAAAGGCATCTCCCCGGATCCGGACAAACTGAAAGCCATCGCCGACCAGCCTCTTCCACAGGACGTCCACCAAGTCCGCGCCTTCTTGGGGCTCGCGTTGTATTGCCGGCTGTTCATGAAAGGGTTCACCGACCTCGTGAAACCGCTCCATGACCTCACTGAGAAAGGCGAGCCCTTCATCTGGAGCAACGACTGAATATCAGCGTTTTACACCTTAAAGGAGAAACTTGTTTCTGCCCCCATCATTGCTTTCCCGAATTATGACCTCCCCTTCAAGTTATACACCGACGTCTCGCTGGTAGCCATAGGCGCCGTCCTGGTACAGGTCCAAGAAGGGCACGAGCACATCATCGCTTGCACCAGCCGCATCCTAAACCAGGCCGAACAAAATTATGCCGCTAAGAAGCTCTAATGTTTGGGTATCGTCTGGGCCCTCAACTACTTCAGGGCCTACCTGTCTGGCACCCGGGTCACTGTCATCACAGTCCAGCAATCCCTTCAGTGGCTCTGGCAATCGGCCACTCAGAACGCCCAACTCCTCCGCTGGCGTGAAGTGCTCGAGGAGTTTGACTATGAGATTGCTTACTGGCCCAGGAAGTTGCATACCAACACCGACGCCCTCTCTCGTCTACCAGTACGATTGCTCCTCCCTCAATCTGAGCTGATCCAGCACTGGCAGAATCGAGACCGGCCCCCCTGGATTCCCCAGCATCTATTTTCAAAACTCCACCTGCAAGGGGACCAACTCTTCACGCCATCGGGCCACATTGTCCTTGATTCGGACTCCGCCGTAGGCATCCTCACCCACCTCCACTCGGACAATGGAATCCACCTGGGTACGAAAAGATTAACCCAGGTCTTCAACGACCTCTATTGGGCCCCCAACCCCACTACCCTCGCCCAACGTGTCACTCAGGCGTGACGAGCATGCTGCCTAGGAAAGGACATCACCTGTTCGGCGGGTCATGCCGGCAAGATCTCCGCCCACAAACCCTGGCAGCTTTTGTCTGTCGACATTGTCGGACCTCTGCCACCTAGATCCGGCTACAGATACATCGTCACATTCGTCGATGTTTACTCCAAGTTCCTGATTGCTTGTCCAGCTAAGGAACAAACTGCCGTCGCCATAGCCGACGCCCTCATGCGCCACGTCTTCCCCTACTTTGGCGTTCCCCAGGCCATTCACTCTGATAACGCCCCAGAGTTCATGGGGCAAATATGGAAAGAGCTATCCACCCTATTCGGATTCTCCATTTCCCACTCCTCCCCCTACTGGCCCCAGGGAAATGGGGTATGTGAAAGGAGCCATCGGACCCTACTAAACCAAATCAAGACCCGAATTCAAAGTACCCGAGACCAAGAATGGCCTGCACACGTCAAGATCGTCCAATGGGGAATTAACACCTGCCCCCGCGACGACGGCATCACCCCCCACGAGCGAGTGTTCGGAGAGGCGCCCCTCCTCCTCCCTCTCCGACAGCACCTCCAACCCCCCACTCATTCCCCACCCACTGACCCCCTATATCACCTGAAGCGTTGATTATAACACCTGCACGGACACCAAGACGCTCAAGCCGATTCCTCCCCTGCTAACCCTTACAAACCAGGTGACGAGGTTTTCGTTGCCCATCTCCCCACCCCCAGTAAGATTGCCCCTCGTTTTATGGGACCTTATACTGTCACTAGAGTCCCCAACCCCTTCCAAGTCGTCGTCGATTGCAATGGAACCTCCCGCACCTACAGGAATCACCACGTCCGCCCCGCTTGGAACTCCCCAACCCCTGCCGCTCCCTCCCCAAACCACCCAAGCAAGCTCAACACCACCCGCTCCCCACAAGGAGCCTTTTCTCTATTATTCATCCCCATCCCCTTCCCCATCGGTTTCCACCGTCCCCTCGCCGCTCGAAACTCCTGCACCACGCCCACGCACTACACTTACCCCACCACCACGCTCCCCCGCTGCTGCCACGCCACCCACTCCGCGTGCTCAGCACACACCTGTAGGAAATTCAACACCGACAACCCCGCGCTCCGCGCCCAGCTTAACCCTTACCCCACCAACCATGACAACCAACAACACCACACCACCTCACTCTCCGCCCGCCCCCGCTCCACCATCCCATTTCCCGTCACCGCCCACTCCACGTCTAACCACCACCACTACCCATTCCGGGAGTATCTCATGCCCACCAGCCCGCTACACCTCAACCCCCACACCCACCCCCTCTCCCACCAACCAGCCACCCCCCCCCCCCCCCCCCCAACACCACCCCCATAACCCTTCCCACTCCTCTTCTCGCATGGAAAAACCCACCCCGCCGCACTCTCAGGGGAACACTGCCCCCACACTCCACTGGCAATATAAACCGCACCGGACTACCTCTAGCGAGCATTCGCCTCCAAGACACCACCACAACCACAAGCATGTGTGTCACGAGAATCACTTGGATCCCCACCTTCGGGCGACATCAACGCATCAGAAGCACACAGCACCTGCTGCGACTTCTCCAGCAAACAAACCACCCTTCCACTCTTCATGTCGCCTACGTCCACCCCACCTGCACGCCAATATACCAACCGACCACTGGACTACCTTCATAAGTCACCTCGGACCCATCCACCAAAAGGCCAACAACAACCTATACCACCTCCTGTCACGGGGTCGTGACTTTGTTACTGAGGAGGGTGGTGAAAGACAGGAGTTAGAGGTTTGAGCCGCAGACGACACGACAGCTAGAGCAGATGACACCAGCACCCCCAACCCCCCCAGTACCACCAGGCGACAGCCGCTGACACGGAGCAGCTGGGAACAGGAACGGCGCACATGTATCACTTCCCGGCGCCCCTCTTGCTCCCAGGTGGTGACCCGGAAAGGTAGCAGTCACCGGTGCCTAGTCTCCAGCTGGAATTCCACTCGCCAGGTAAGGGGTGGAGATTACAACTCCACACAACGCTGCAGTATCGGGCACAGTCATGCCAGGTACGGGGCAGAACCAGCCACAGTCCATTCCCCAGTTGCATCCCCGCTACAGGGTCGTGACATGGATGCGTGTCGGCTGGGCAGGACAGGCCATAAGTCGTCCGACTCCTGTAGTCATTTCCCCCAGAGTGGCGCCACAGTATTGGCCACATGCCGTACTGGGTACGAGGCAGGATCGTCCACAGTCCGTTCCTCTGCTACTAGTCCTCTCAGCTCCCCAGTATGGGCCATTAGCCGCACCAGAGCTACAACCTCCTGCGCCACTATGACGTCGGCCACTAGTCATGTCAGGCCAGAGGTAGGGCAGGCCATTAGCCACTCTGAAGCTGTTGTCCCCTGGGCCACCACGATGTCGGCCACTAGTCACGTCAGGTCGGATGTAAAGCAGGCCACAGTCCGCTTTTCTCCTACAGGAGGACCTGCAGCCAGAGAGGGCCCCTCCCCCGAGCCGTGGCAAGGCCTCACCCGAGGCCTTGGCTCCCTGCAACTCTACCAGGGTGAACAGCGGCCGAAGCAGAGTCCCCGCAGACCCCGCAGCCGATGTCAGGCCCTGTCTACTACTCCCCTGGCCCAAGGTTCTCGTGTGACGACCTTGTCGGCGACTCCACCCTCTAGCCGTTGCCACAGTCCAGCCGCCCCGGGTTCCAGTGCCCTGGGTCCTCAGTTGCCCCGGGAGTTGCCCCGAACACAAGGGAGTGACTTACCTGTGGGCGAGGCCTCCCTGAGTCTCTCCCAGACTCGATGACAGGCCCGTCTCCTGGGTCTCTTCAGGCCGAGCCCCTAGTCCCACGACTACGTGTGGAGCCCTGTCCAGTGGCGCGCCACTCTGCCATTCCTCCGGATGGAGGAATCAACCTAGGGCCCACCGGTGGTAATGAAGTGAGTGGACTTTACATATGTGTGTGCTTTTTCGACCCAGATATTTGTGTGCATTAACTTATACCATACGAGTGATTCCCTACAGTGTATTCTCATGTTAAGTGACCAGAAACCCAGAGTATGAGATTGGACGAGCCTAATAGCTAACCGTGGCCTGACTTATATCCCGAGTAGAGTCCCGCGCCCCCCCCCCCAGTGAACGAAATGCCTTTGTTACCAACAGAACAATAATATTGTGTCGGTTGTGCCGTTCCCTTGTTATTTAAACTCTCTCCCCAACCCACAGGCACGCGAGTGAAACACCTCAGTGACTAACAGAAGGAATATATATTATTTCCATCGTGCCTTCCCTTCGTGCATTAAATCTCCACCCACCCCAGTGTCCGGGCACGTTAGTCAGGGTATGCCAGAATATTGCAGTCCCCCCCTCTGTCAGTGATCACTACGCAGTAGACTCTACCTGAGATAGACTTCCGGCCGACAGGTGTCTGTGACACAGGTGTTAACAACTTATATACAGTGCCGTCCAGTGATATACAGGTTTGGGAAATTGTAGTAGATTCATTCCTGTGTCTTAAATTATAAGTGTATTTTATGTGCCATAAGTGTTGGGTAAATAGTATCATACTTCTACCAATCGGTATAGTGACAGACTCCCCGTCAAGAAAAACCTTGTGTTAAGGGTTAACCCATCCCCGACCAACCCAGTTTGTAATATATTTGTTGATGTACTATTGTACAACCCTGGGAAGATATCTGGAATACATGTGTGTAATACTTACTGCCTTGTTTTTGTGTCCAGTCCTACTCTTTAGAGTTACCGACTCGGGGGCGGATTCTGAAAGCTCAAAAATCCTCGCAAATCTGCCATCTTTGGGCGTAAGAGCAACTTTTCACTTATGGCTTATTCTGGAGCCCTAAAAACGAGCGCAAACCCTATGCCGCATTGTCAATTCTCCTCTTAGAGTTGCACGATGCGGGAGGCAGCCCTAAGTACATCGTAAGCCTTATAACTCTTCTATTTTTAGAAATATTGTAGCTCAAACATCCCCCAAATCCTTAGAATTAAATCACGCATCAATTAATCCTTAAGTGCATACAACTGTTGCGATTCTACAAAAAATAATAAGTACAAGTGGCAGCAGACCGTCGTAGACGATGCCAATATACTATATCGCAGCAAGTACTACTTCGATATAAGTGGTAAAGCTAGCATTGTCGGCCAATATAGCCTTCCTGCAAACAAGTTACAGCCTACTGATATAATGTTCACAAAAATTCGATTAAACAAGCCAATGTAAATAAGAAACTCATCTAAAATACGGTGATAGTCTACATGACACTGTCGAAAAAATTGTGAATCAGCGCATTTATTTCTTCCACTGAGAAGTTCACTGCCCTTCTTCTATAGCTACATAATATTTTGGTGGTCCTCCACTGCTTCAATACCATCGTGGAAATGAATCTACTTGAAATACAGGAGTTAGGGGTTGGAGCCACAAACAACACGACAGTCGGAGCAGATGACACCAGCACCTCTAACCCCCCCAGTACCACCGGGGGACTTCCGCCGACACAGAGCGGCTGGGAACAGGAGCGGCTTACCCGTGTCACTTCCCGGTGCCCCTCTTGCGCCCAGGTGGTGGCCCGGAAAGGTAGCAGTCGCCGGCCCCTAGTCTCCGGCCGGAGCTCCACTCAGCAGGTAAGGGGTGGAGTTTACAACTCCATGCAACGCCGCGGTACCGGCCATAGTCGTACCAGGTACGGGGCAGAACCGGCCACAGTCCGTTCCCCGGTTGCTTCCCCGCCACAGGGCTGCGACACGGACGCGTGTCGGCCGGGCAGGACTGGCCATAAGTCGTCCGTCTCCTGTAGGCGTTCCCCCCAGA
>JAGKTI010003487.1:41347-55130 GCA_018397915.1 Birgus latro
TACTGGGCACGAGGCAGGATCGGCCACAGTCCGTCCCTCAGCTGCTAGTGTTCCTCGCTCACCGGTACGGGGCATTAGCCGCACCAGAGCTCCTACCTCCTGTGCCTTTCCGACGTCAGCCATAAGTCATGTCGGGCCAGAGGTAAGGCAGGCCATTAGCCGCACAGAAGCTGTCCTCCCCTGTGCAACCCAGGCATCGGCCATAAGTCACGCCAGGCCAGAGGTAGAGCGGGCCATCAGCCGCACTGAAGCTGTCATCCCCTGTGCAACCCAGATGCTGGCCATAAGTCACGTCAGGCCAGAGGCAGAGCAGGCCACTAGCCGCCCTGAAGCTGATGCCCCGTGCTACCACGACGCTGGCCATAAGTCACGTCGGGCCAGGTGTAAAGCAGGCCACTGTCCACTCCCCTGCAACAGGAGGACCTGCAGCCAGAGAGGACCCTTCACCCGAGGCGTGGCAAGGCCTTACCCAAGGCCTTGGTTCCCTACAACTCCATCCGGGTGAACAGTGGCCGAACCAGAGCCCCCGCAGACCTCGCAGCCGACGACGGGCCCTGTCCACTACTCCCCCGGCCCGAGGTTCCCGTGAGGCGACCCTGTCGGCGACGCCGCCATCTAGCAGTTGCCGCAGCCCAGCCGCCCCGGGTTCCAGTGTCCCCAGTTGCCCCGGACACCAGGGCACGACTTACCTGCGGGCGAGGTCTTCCTGAGTCTCTCCCAGACTCGACGACAGGCCCGACTCCTGGCTCTCTTCAGGCCAAGCCCCTAGCCCCACGACTACGTGTGGGGCCCTGTCCAGGTGCACACCACTCTGCCCTTCCTCCGGACGGAGGAATCAACCTGGGGCCCACCAGTGGTAACCAAGTGCGTGGACTTTACATATGTGTGTGCTCTTTTGACCCAGATATTTGTGTGCATCGACGGATATATCACGAGTGATCGATCCCCTACAGTGTATTCTCGAGTTTAAGTGACCAGGAACCCAGAATATAAGATTGGACGAGCCTAATAGACAGAACGTGGCCTGATCTATATCTCGGTAGAGTCCCACTGTCTCGGACAGTCTTTGTGACCAACAGAATATTCCTATTGTGTCGTTGTGCCATTCCCTTGTTGTTTACACTCTCCCTCCCCTTTGTACAGTTAAATCTTCACTCACCCCTGTGTCCAGACACTTTAGTCAAGATAAACTAAAATATCGCAGTTCCCCCTGCCAGTGATCCCTATGCCTGAGATAGACTTCCGGCCACCAGGTACCTGTAACACAGGTGTAACGTAACTCATATACAGTGCCGTCCAGTGCTATACGGGTTTGGGAAATTATAGTAAATTCATTTCTGTGTCCTAAATTATAAGTATATTGTATGTGCCATAAGTGTCGGGTAAATAGTACCATACCTCAACCAGAAGGTATAGTGACAGACTGCATTTGTGTACAGAGTTAACTTACCCCCGACCAACCCAGTTGTAATATATTGGATGTACTATTGTTCTTTGGGAAATATCTGGAATACATGTGTAATACTTACTGCCTTGTTTTTGTGTCCAGTCCTACTCTTTGGAGTTACCTCCTGGTCTAGAATAGGGACCCACTGTAGCCTGCGTATTTGAGGGCGAGAAAATGGCCCACAAATACGTAGCATAACACAACTGGCGGTGTGGAAACATCGTCTGCTACCACTATGACGTCATAGTCTGGTGTACTGTGATTGGTTTCTCGGGTTTAAATTGAGAAACCTTCCGCTCCTTGATTGGCCAACACCTGCGCTGGGGCAGACTCCAGTTTGCTGGTGTCAGGTCTTAAGATTGTCGTACAACACTCTCCAGAAAAGCACTAATCAAAACCTCAAAGGCACATTGCAAAAGTTCTTGCAGATTTTCTCATAACCCAGACACCTTCCATCAGTCTAGAATAGGGACCCGCTGTAGCCTGCGTATTTGAGGGCAAGAAACCGACCCACAAATACGTAGCATAACACTAGGCTTGTTGTACTTCTACTGTACGAAATGTACATTTCGAGTCACATTGACGGTTGACCGTTACAATCTAATATTCGTCAGGAAGAAAGAATTACCTAAAAGTATCTTGTGTAATCAGTGATTTGTAAATAGTGTAAAGGAATTGTTTATTTTATTTAATAAATTTTGATGAACTTAACTTTTCTAAACTGAATATTGTTACATAAATCTCCCTTAAATGATACCTCCTGTGTACAGTATCTACATTAGCCATTATATATATCGAAAATTTTATGGATTATCATTTTTGTCTTTTTTATAACATGAGAGTAATGCTGTTTATATACATTTAAAACACCACTGAAGACAGGTTGTGTTGGTAAGAACTCCATCATTTATTTTATCATTTTACTGTAGAGCGTAGTGTAGTAGTAGCAGTAAAAAATACGATAATTTTCACAGGCATCCGATATATTTTTACGATAATTTGGGTGGAAAAACGACAATTCTGAAACATCAGTACGTTACTCGATCAAAAAAATCTGGCAACCCTGCACCACAGTCCCCGCCATTGTTTTTACTTATGAGGCTTAACAGTGTCGCAATATTTGGTGGAATGTCAGCCATGGCTCCTGGCTTTGTGGATAGATGCTGATGAATCATTTCGAAAGATCATCCGATTCATGGAGAGAAATCCAGCCTACACAGCTAATGAACTGCTTCATTTTCGTAGCTATTAATGATGACTTCCAAAATCACCGTCGTGTAGCTATCAAACAGTCAGACATCAGGGACTTTTTCACGAGGGGTAAACATGCAAAAACAGCAAACATTTTGCTTGTATCCTCCTGCTCATTTGTGGGGTTCCCAGACAGTGATGCATCAACGTCCACACCAGCAAGTACTCCAGCAAAAACAGCTGCTCCACTAGTCTCCCCCATCAAGCCTGTTCTACCCCCAGCCAGCCTATCCACTCATGACTCACGTCGATGAGCCTGCATCACCCACAACTCTGTGGTTCCGAGACAATTCACTATCAAGTCAATTCGCTGTCAGACAATTCACCGTCAGAACATGGACGGTTCCCCGTCAGGACAATTCGCACCCTAGATGATTCCCCGTCATTCTATAAATACTTATTATTAACCCTTTCGCGCACGGGTAAGTTTTATTAACTTTCACAGCTCACGATTTTACTCGCCCGCGCCAGCCAGCGGCACACACATTACACGTATTCTTGCCTTATTTTCGCCACCCAAACCTCTAAATATTGCCCTGAAACCCACATCATCTTATTCGCCGATGTTTGTTCTAGCTGATTATTAAAAAAAAAAAAAAAAATAGGCCGCCATGAATAAACATTTCGGAATGTTGATCTCACCTCCCAACATCGTTCGAATGTTTTCCATCATACAGAAAAATGTTATTATAAGTTTTGATAGAGAATTTCATTGGCTTTCTAATGAGGTGTGTCCGGTTGTGATGTGATTTGTAGTTTTCGTGAAAATAGCCAAAACTAAAAGCCATTTTTGTAAAAAAAAAAACTGATTTTTGTTCAGGGAGGTATAATGCAGAAGTTTTCTCGCACACATTATGTTTTATTACATAATCTTATGTAGAATTTCGTGAGCTTTCTCAGGGGCTCTTCAGAATTTTGATACACCTCATAGTTTCCGAATAAATCGCAAAAAACTACAGGGTACTCACGGCCGCGGTACACTTCCGTCATGCGCGTATAATAACCGCCTACGTAACAACTTCTCATTAGAGAAATTACATAGTTATGTCCTGTACATACATAGAATTCACTGATCTTTATCATGGTTCTTTCAGGAAATCGATATGTTCAATAATTTTGGAGTAAATGGACGACAAAGATAGAATACTCTTCCTCGCCCGTAAGAGAGAAAAATGCTCAATTTCCCTGCCTCACGAATAGCTACATATTTTCGCTCGTTAGGTTTTTTTTTTTTTTTACTCAAATTATACATGTGAAATATCAACTCTCCGATAGTGCTCTCAGAAACTAGACATGACCACTACTCTTTTTGCTAGGTACTAATACTGAAGCTGAACTTTCTTCCATCTCATATGTGTATATGTAAATGAAATTCAGGAGTTAGGGTTTGAGGCCGCAGACGACGCAACGGTCATTGCAAACAACAACAACCCCCCTAGTACCACCGGGAGGCCGCCGCTGACACTGAGTGGCTGGGAACAGGAATGGCGCACCTGTATCTCTCCCCGGCACCCCTCTACTCCCAGGTGATGCCCCGGAAAGGCAGCAGTCGCCGGCGCCTAGTCTCCGGCCGAAATTTCACTCGCCAGGTAAAGGGTGGAGTTTACAACTCCACGCAACGCCACGGTATTGGCCATAGTCATACTGGGTATGGGGCAGAACCGGCCGCAGTCCGTTCCCCAGTTGCACCCCCACTACAGGGCCGTGGCACAGACGCGTGTCAGTCGGGCAGGACAGGCCATAAGTCATCTGACTTCTGTAGTCGTTCCCCCCAGAGTAGCACCGCAGTACCGGCCACAAGATGTGATGGGTACGAGGCAGGATCGGCCACAGTCCGTCCCTCCGCTACTAGTCCTCTTAGCTCCACGGTACGGGCCATTAGCCGCACCAGAGCTACAACCCCCTGTGCCACTACGACGTCAGCTACTAGTCATGGAAGGTCAGAGGTAAAGCAGGCCACTAGCCGCCCAGGAGCTGCAGTCCCCTGCGCCACCACGACGTTGGCCACTAGTCATGTCAGGCCAGAGGTAGAGCAGGCCACTAGCCGCACTGAAGCTGTTGTCCCCTGTGCCACCACGACATCGGCCATTAGTCACGTCAGGCTGGAGGTAGAGCAGGCCACAGTCCACTTCTCTCCCACAGGAGATCCTGCAGCCAGAGAGGTCCCCTCCCCTGAGCCGTGGCAAGGCCTCACCCGAGGCCTTGGTTCCCTGCAACTTTACCAGTGTGAACAGCTGCCGAAGTGGAGCCCCAGCAGAGCCCACAGCCGACATTGGGCCCTGTCTACTACAGTACATCCTTCAACTTTGCGAACTTTAACTTTGCGAATCACCAATTTTGCGAGGTAGTTTCAAGTCATTTATTTTTTAACATTTATGAACTTTGCGAGCGATCACACACTTTGCGAGGTCGAGTGGTGGTAAAGTCGTCTTCCCGCACTACTTTGCCACGCGGAGTAGTGACGTCGTAGTTCGCTGGGCGTACTGTGCCTCCTAGTTCGTTCGGTGTTCTGCCGCCCTGCTACGTTTGTTTACACCACAGTAGTCGCACACAAGCCTTGTCCCGCCACCAGTCCCGTACACCATGCCAGTCTTCACATCAGTGTAAATATGCATTTTTTTCTTTTTTATGTTTCTTACCTATGATGTTTTCATAATAATATTACTGTACAATACATCAGTCCATGTTTGTTTCATTTATCATCATAAAATTAAGAGGTAGAGTCGAGAGAAAGAGTGGGAAAAAGTGCTTACCTTGGGGTGATGTCGACCAATTTACCTTTATTGCATATATTTAATTGTTTAAACTTTGCGAATTTCGATTTTGCGAGGTTTTTTGTCGACCATATTCTCGCAAAATTGGAGGAAGCACTGTACTTCCCCGGCCCGAGGTCCCCGTGTGACGACCCTGACGGCGCCGCCACCCTCCAGCCGTTGCCGCAGTCCAGCCACCCCGGGTTCCAGTACCCTGGGTCCTCAGACACCCCGGGAGTTCCCCCGAACACCAGGGCATGACTTACCTGCTGGTGGGACCTCTCCAGGCCCGTCCCAGACCCGGCGTCAGACCCGCCTCCTGGCTCTCTTCAGACCGAGCCCCTAGCCCCGCACCTACGTGTGGGGCCCTGTGAAGGCGTGTCTCTCTGTCCACCCTCCTGATGGAGGGATCAACCTTTGGCCCACCAGTGATAGTGAAGAAGACGGACTTTACCAGTGTGCACCTCTTAGACCCAGATATAAGTATACGGTCGTATGTGTAACACGGGTGATTCCTTACAGTGTGTTCTCGTGATTAAATGACCAGAAAAGCCCAGAGTATAAGACTGGATGAGCCCACTAGTGATTCTGGTCTATGGTATATCACGAACGGAGTCCCGTGTGCCCCCGCTTGTGTAATGTCACTCACTCCCCCCCAGTGAATGAAATACCACAGTGACCAAACAGGAAAACTATATTGTATCGATCGCGCCATCCCCTTGACTATTAATTCTCTCCCTCCCCAGTGTAAAGGCACGCCAGTGTTCGTAAAGCTACCCACACCATGTCCTTTGGAAACGACACCCACAAAGTGTTCGTGCCACCCCTTGTTTATTAATCGTCCCCCTCCCCAGTGTACAGGCATGTTAGTCACCGTGTGTCTAGCCAACTTCGAGTGTTTCTCTAAAATACTGCAGTCCCCTCTCTCAGTGCGCTACAGCTTGGCTGGCTCCTTCCCTGATAGACCGCCAACCAGATTTGTATCTATCGACAGTGTTCGTGTAACTGAACCCTTGTATCAGTGCCGTCCAGTGCTATACTATATTGCGAAATTATAGTAAGAGTATTTCTGTGTCCAGAGTATGAGTGTAATAGTAGTACCATAAATACTGGGTGTATTCTACCATACTTTCCCTAAGCCGGTATAGAGACAGATTGTAATTCAGTAAAACCTTGTACTAACCCATCTCCTCTCCACCCTGAGCCCGTGCCACACCCGTGTGGCGAATCTCATCATCATCATCTCCGGTCAACCCAACCCAGAATCTATTGTATCTAGTGTTGTAATATTTGTCTCTGGGAAGATATTTGTAATACATGTGTGTGTAACAGTTCACTGCCTTGTTTTTGTGCCCAGTCCTTTCCTTAGAAATGCTGACCTGGTCTTGAATAAGAACCTGCTGTGAGTCTGCGTATTTGACGGGAAAAGAAGTCACCCCTCAGAAACGCGACAGGTAATAAGTTACTTCTCACCTACGTGTACAAGGGACAAGTAGTCAGCCCTCAAATACGTGACATAACACTGGTGGCTAGCAGTGGTTCTTGACCCGGACAGTGGGAAAAAGGACTGGGAAAATTGGGAAAATGGCAGCCAAAATACATGTACCCCTACCAAACTTCGACCCAGAAATGCGACATCACTACATACTTAGATATGGTCAAGCCATTACTTGACATCGGGTTTGATAATGACAGACAGAAAATAGCTGTCACTCTGCTTCACCTGGGAAAGACGATATCTAGTGTTGCACTAAAAATAGTCCCAGATTTCATATGGGCCAGATTTGTAAAAATAGTACCAGAGGCCATTACCCCTTCATTAGGAAAAGTTGTTGTGGTCACAACTCGATGCCCTGAAATATGACGGTGATTTGGAAAACACATTGATCCAAGCTCGGCGACTCGTCACTGCCGCGTGCCCAGACACTGAAATATATACCCGGGAAGAATATATTCAACACTCTCCTCAGAATCCTCTCAGGCACAGTGAAAGAGCATTTCACTATCCACAACCCGGCAGGAGATTTGGACTGCGATGTTCAACTCATCCACTGCCTCCTCACAGCACGCCCTACCGCACAACACATCGGGGTCGTAAGCACGTTCCCCACGAGGCCACCCCCACTACTGCCCCAAACCCAACAGCCCCGACATGAAGTGCCCCCGCCCCTCCCCCCCCAAGAGCTCACCCTACTAAGAAACAGCTGCCACAGAAAGAAGACACAAACCTCATCATCATCAATCCATGGGAGTTTACAGCCTGTAGCAGCTGCTGCCCACTACATGACATACATAAGCAGTTAAAGGCAGCGCGCAGAAGGAGAACCAACCCCACCACCGATTCTCGGCAGTAAACGAAAACTCCAAGAACCCAGATTCCCCCCTCATCGAGGGACCAGACACCAACTGTGAACAAGGCAATGCTGAAACCAACGCGGCCCTCGAGCTGACGTTGGATTTATAAGACTGCCCCCGCACCTCCCTACGGTGGCGGGGGCCACCTCTACAAAGTACAGGCCCTTGGTCTATGACAAGATGAAATTACAGGGGGTCAAGGCAAGACTTCTGGTGGATACGGGAGCCGCCAGGTCCTGTCTTTATACACGTTTTTACTCCCGGCATAAGAAGGCTTTTGGCCCCCTCCTCCCCACCTCAGCCTGCCTCGTAGACGCGGGGGAAGGCCCCTTGCCTATCCGTGGAGAAACTCGGGCCCTACAAGCCAAGACCCACCAACCAGCCTCCACCTACCATCCCTTCATTGTTTTCGACTCTTCCTGCCGTGCCTGTGATGGCTACCTGGGTTTGGACCTTCTCCAGAAGTTACACACCCACATCGACTGCCACTGGAGGCGAATCCATTTCCGTCCGCATCCCTGCCAGCCCCTAGCCCTCTGCATGTGCGCACAACAAAACAACAAACCCCCCTCCCTCCCTTCATGCCCCCGCCCCCCCCCGCCCCACCTTCCCCGCGAGCGTTGCGTCCACCCTCACCATTCCCCCCCCACCATGAAGCTTGGCTACAGATCAACAAGCCCACAGGGACCCATTCCCTTTTCTCCCCAAACATCCCCACGGGGCCCCTCTCCGCCTGCCTAATGTCACCGACCTTCCTTCCACCACACCTCAACGCCATCAAAGTGGCAAATCTAGCAACTACACCCCTCACTCTACCAAGAGGACTCCTGATCGGTGACCTGGAGGCAGCCGAACCATGCAACACCCCTCCCCCCTTCCCCGATCACCTGTCCCCCCATCAAGCCGAGACCCTGCACCACCTACTCCTCGAATATCAAGACCTTTTCTCCATGGGGCCCGCAGACTTAGGGCATACAACATACTTGGCCCGTGAAATCCACACCACTGGGCCCCCCATTCGGCAACCCTCCTGCCAGAAGAACCCACACCAACGGGCCGAAGAAGACAGGCAAGTCCGGGAAATGTTGGACGCCGGTATCATCACACCCTCCACCAGCCCCTGGTCTTCTCCCGTCACCCTGGTCTGAAAAAAAGATGGCACCCTGTGATTCTGCATTGATTACTTCCGCTTGAACGATGTAACCATTAAGGATGCAACCCCCCCTCCCCTGCAAAGATGACTCCCTGAACTCCCTGCACGCCTCCACCTGGTTCTCCACACTGGATCTCCAGTCGGGGTACTGGCAGGTCCCCGTGCAGCCCCAAGATCAAGGGAAAATGGCCTTTTCCACCAGCAATGGAAAACATTACCAATTTAATGTTCTCCCATTTGGGTTATGCAACGCCTTGGCCACCTTCTCCCACCTCCTGGAGTTTGTACTCAGCGGCCTAACCTGGGAAGTCTGCCTGGCGTACCTCGACAACATCATCGTCTTTAGCAAGATGTGGGGTGATCACCTTCACCGCCTCAGACAGGTGTTTCAACTAATTCGCCAGGCCGGGCTGAAACTCAAGCCCTCTAAGTGTGTTTTGGCTGCCCTCTCTGTCGCCTTCCTAGGGCACATTGTCTCCAGGGAAGGCATTTCTCCAGACCCCGACAAGCTACGAGCCATCGCCAACCAGCCCCTCCCACAAGACATCCACCAAGTCCGCGCCTTCTTGGGGCTCGCGTCGTATTACCAGCGATTTATCAAAGGGTTTGCCGACATTGCAAAAACATTCCACGACCACACTAAGAAAGGCGAGCCATTCGTCTGGAGCGACGATCGAATAACAGCTTTTAACACTTTAAAGGAAAAACTCGTCTCGGCCCCCATCGTCGCCTTCCCAAAATACGACCTCCCCTTCAGATTATACACTGACGTCTCGCTGGTGGCCATAGGTGTGGTCCTGGCACAGGTCCAGGCAGGGCGCGAGCACATCATCGCTTGCGCCAGCCGCACCCTAAATTCAACAGAACAGAATTACGTCGCTAATAAGCATGGGTTTCTGGGTATCATCTGGGCCCTTGACCACTTCAGGGCCTACCTATCTGGCACCAGGGTCACCATGATCACACACCACCAGTCCCTTCAGTGGCTCCAACAATCAGCCACTCAGAACGCACAGCTCTTCCGCTGACGCGAGGCGCTAGAAGAGTTTGACTAAGAGATTGCCTACCGGCCCGGGAAATTGCATACCAATGCCAACGCCCTCTCCCGCCTACTGGTGCAATCCTTACTCCCTAAACCCGAGCTGGTCTGGCGCTGGCAGGACAAAGACCAGCCCCCATGGATTCCCCAACACCTATTTACAAAACTTCACCTGCAAGGGGACCAACTTTTGACACCATCGGGGCACATAGTCCTGGACCCAGACTCCGCAATAGACGTCCTCACCCACCTTCACTCGGACAATGGCATCCACCTGGGTTCTTCACTCGGACAATGGCATCCACCTGGGTATGAAAAAGCTAACCCAGGTCTTCAATGACCTCTACTGGGCCCCCAACCCTACTCTCGCCCAGTGTGTCACTGTCACTCAGGCGTGTCGGGTGTGCTGCCTAGGGAAGGACATCATCCGTTCCGCGGGTCCTGCCGGGAAGATTTCGGCCCACAAACCTTGGCAGTTATTATCTGTCAACGTTGTCGGTCCCCTACCATCTAGGTCCAGCTACAAAACATTATTACATTCGCCGACGTCTACTCCTAATTCCTGATCGCTTGCCCGGCTAAGGAACACACTGCTGTCACCATAGCCGACGCCCTCATGCACCATGTCTTCCCCTATTTTGGCGCTTCCCAGGCCATTCACTCTGATAACGCCCCAGAGTTCACGGGACAAATCTGGAAGGAACTATCCACTCTATTCAGATTCACCATTTCCCACTCTTCCCCATACTGGCCTCAAGGCAATGGGGTGTGCAAAAGGAGCCACCAGACCCTGTTAAATCAGATCAGAGCCCACACCCAAGCTACCCAAGATCAAGATTGGCCTGCCCACGTTAAGATCATCCAATGGGGAATAAATACCTGCCCCCGTGACGACGGCATCACACCCCACGAGCAGATTTTCGGCGAGGCCCCCCTCCTCTTGCCTCTCCGACAGCACCTTCAGGCCCCCACCCACTCCCCAGCTTCTGATCCCCTACAGTACCTGAAGCGCCAGCTACAGCACCTGCACACACACCAGGACACGCAGGCCGATTCCTCCCTCACCAACTCCTACAGACCAGGCGACAAAGTTTTCGTTGTACACCTCCCCACCCCCAACAAAATTGCTCCCGCTTCACGGGGCCCTATACCATCATCAAAGTCCCCAACCCCTTTCAAGTCATCATCAACTACAATGGAACCACCCACACCTACCAAAATCGCCACATCCGCCCCTACCAAGACTCCCCCACCCCAACTGCTCCCTCCCTGACTCCCCAAGCCAAACCAACACCTTCAACTTCCCGCGAAGAGCCATTCCTCTATTACTCCTCCCCATCCCCCTCCCCGCCAGTTTCCACCACTCCATCGCCTCTCTTCACTCCCACGCCACCCCGGCACACTAGACCAACCCCACCACCCCCGCTCTGTTCCCGCACCACCACCAACTTCCCCTGCACCCGCCACGTCGCCCATACCACATGGTCATTCCTAACCCTCAGTGATTTCCACACCTACCACCCTGCACTCCACACCTGACCTAGCATCCGCCCCACCAATCCCGGCAACCAACCATGCTACACCACCCCACTCTCTGCCTGCCCCCGCTCCTCGACCCCACTCCCCGTTTAACCACCACGACCACCCGTTCTGGACGTGTCTCACGCCCATCAGCCCGTTACCTCCCCATGCCCACACCCACCTCTTCGTCCTCCAACAGCCAACCGCCCATCCCACCCCTTAACACCACCCCAATAACCCTCCCTATCCCTCAGCCCAGATGGAAAATTTTGCCCCGCCACACTTCCAAGGGCATGCCGCCTCCACGCTCCCCCGGCAATATAAACCAAGCCGGACCGCCCTTGGCCAGCATTCGCCTCCAAACCACCACCACCGCCACCACCATGCGCATCACGAGGATAAACTGGATCCCCACCTTCGGACGACACCACTGTGTCTGGAGCACACACCACTTACTACAACTCCTCCAGCAGGCGAGCCACCTTTCCACTCTTCGCATTGCCTACTCCCACCACCTGCAGCCCAACATACCCATCAACCACTGGACCACCTTCCTGCATCATCTCACACCCTTCCACCAAATGCCCAACATCGACCTGTACCACTTCCAGCCACCGGGTCGTGACTTTGTAAAAGGGGAGGGTGGTGAAATACAGGAGTTAGGGGTAAGGGCTGCACACCACCCAGATGCCGGTGCAGATGACATCAGCACCCCCAGCCCCCCAAGGACCACCGGGGGTCCGCCGCTGACTCTGAGTGGCCCGGGACAGGAACGGCACACCTGTATCCCTCCCTGACACCCATCGTACTCCCAACCGACGTCCCGGGAAGGTAGCAGTCGCCAGCGCCTAGTCTCCGGCTGGAAATCTACTCACCATGTAAGGGGTGGAGTTGTTTCTACAACTCCACGCAATGCTGCAGTTCCGGCCATAGTCCATACCGGGAAAGGGGCAGAACCGGCCACGGTCCGTTCCCCAGTTGCATGCCCACTGCAGGGCCGTGGCAGGGGCCACAAGCCGTGTTGGTTGGGCAGGACAGGCCACCAATCGTCCACCACCTGTAGTCGTTCGCCCCAGAGTAGCGCCGCAGCACCGGTCACAAGCCATGCTGGGTACGAGGCAGGACCGGCCATCATCTGTCCCTCTGCTACTAGTGCTCCCTGCTCTACGGTACAGGCCACTAGCCGTACCAGAGTTATAGTCCCCTGTAGGACCACGACGCTGGCCACTAGCCGCGTCGAGCCAGAGGCAGAGCAGGCCATACTCTGCTCTTCTCCTACAGGAGATTCTCACTCCCTTACGGAGACAGGATAGAGCGAGCTGTGTCTTGCGCTAGGCCTGAGTTCCAACGGGGCAGAGGAACCGCCGTGCTGGCCACTAGCCGTATGGGGGAGGCAGAGTTGGCCACATTCCACTCCTCACCCTCTGTTCCCAGGATATCTCCCGACGAGGAAGTCCCTTCCCTGGCCCACCCGGTTTCCTGTGTCCGGGCAGGACGAACCCCCTCCCCCTACAGAGGGAGCGACTGGGGATGACCCTTTCCCGGAACCTTGGTGAGGTCTTACCCAAGGCCTTAGTTCCCTTCAGCTCCACCAGCGTGAGCAGCAACCGATGCGGAGCTCCAGCAGACGTATGTCACGAATTTTCTACATTGTAACGTTGTGTTGAGTGAGTCGTGACATCGTCCCGTAAATTTGAGTTGTCTGATGGCGCGTTAGCCGTTACACGCCGGCGCGGCGCGCGCACCTCCCACGCTCGTCGCGCCCCGATTCAAATCAGAGCTCAGTTTGCTTGTAGACGCGGCGCGACGCGGGACGCCTCTCAAAGGCTCTGTGCTTTTCTAGCGTTTTTCAGATTTCAGCTTGTATTGGCGTGTCTCCTGCAGCCCCACCCACTTTGGTGATCGTCACAGCAGCTCTGTTTCATCCATACCGATCAGTATTTTCTGGTTTTTTTCCTAGGCTAAGCTTTTTGAAATATTTAGCCGTTGTCTGAGTGTTTGAGCGAGTGAGTGCATTCCTTTATTTGATTTGAATTTCATGTAACGTAAATTCATTTCTTTGTAATTAATAAATTCACAGTTCTTTTCTTGAGCTTTGTTAAAGTTGTTAACTGTGTTTAATTAGTCCACTCTGTTATTTAATACAGTTTGCTACTCTGCGTTAGCACAACTTTTGAATTAAATCACAGCCGGTACTTAGGCCAGCTTTGAATCACTATAAATCCGTTGTGCTAGCTGGGAGTTGGCTCAGCCAAGAGCCTGTT